>ML825047.1:10709-22463 GCA_009831015.1 Picea engelmannii | reverse complement strand
TTCTATGGTGAGGTGGCATCCGAATGGTTTGGATATTACTCTCTTTCATGATTTAGTGGGATCATCCTAACCTCCTCACCTTATCCTCTTCAACTTATAAAAGGAGAGGAGTTCTCATGGAGAAAGTTAGCTTTGGTTAGCTTGGAGCTTTTGGGATTGACTAAGTTGGATTTGGCTTGGAATTGTTAGCTTGGTTAGAGTGGCTTTGAGATTTACTTTGTCAAGGTACATTGTGAGTAGCTATCAGATCTATGCTCTTAGAATTCTTGGAATGGAAGTGTGTGGGGAACAACATCAAGGCCATGGTTGTAATATCTCTTTCACATTTAATATGATACAGTAATATGATTCTTTCCTATAAAGCTTGTTGTGTTTTATTGTATGATTCCTTGATCACATACATAGGTTTATATTGAGTTTATGCTATTACTATCACTTTGATTGGTTGTGTTCTTTTCTAGGTTCATAATTGTATGAGCATTGGAATAGATATAGGATGGCGATGGCGAGAGGAAGTGACATTTAAACGGTATGTCACTCATCCCTCTTTAGTTAGTAAATTCAATATCTAAAACTTAAGGAAAGCGTCATGTTATGGTGTGTTTTGTTTTAGATCTAGGTGGATCTAGGGAGATCAGTTAGTGTCTACACCTACCGATTAGTCTGATAACACATGTCAAGGGACAAAACTCAGTCATGGCCTCCAGGAGATCTTCACTGGATGGAAGCTAATCACTCGGGAAGGAACACATGTCGAGGGTCGCAATAGGAGTAAGGAGATCAGGCTCCAATAATCCTACTAAAGAAATCACCATGTCAACTACTGGATCCAAATCATCAAAATTCGAAGGCATGGGAGATGATAGAAAATCATCATCGAGAGGGGAGATAGACTGTATATCTGCCCGAATTTATTCACGAGGGGGAAGAAAAGAGGATAGGTGATGGCTATTATCCCGAGGTAACTTGTCAATGCGAAACATTTCCAGAATAGATTCATCAAAAGGGAAAATTGAGGAAACGCAGTCGATTGTAGATGACAAGGAACTCAACCATGATTGCATCGAGGAACTGTCAGGTGCCATTAGATGTTGGTCATTCGATAAGGGAGAAGAGGATTGGATAGAAACGTATGACGTTTTGGCTGGACTAAGTGGCACGATGTCACCTAGTGCATCGAATTCCAACAGACAAGGTACAACCCAAGGGTCAGATGATTCCAAAGATTGATAAGCCATGGTCGAAATCATATCAATGGTGGAAATATGATGTGTAGTTAGTGGAAGTGGTGTAGGGAAGGTACCCATGAGGCTAGAATATTTTAGTAAGCCAACACCAACACTTTCATACGTGATATTATGGTCTCCCAAGAAAGGAATATTGTTGGTAGCGGGAGCGTGAGCATCGGTCATGCAGAAATCCAACTGATCAATAGTGACAATTTTGCCCTGATGAGGAAATTGTACACATCGAAAGAGAAACAAGGCAACGACAGTCATAGCATAAAACCAACTTCTTCCAAGTAACAAGTTGTAATCGAGGGGAGCATCAACCACCTCGTCATTAACAATAACAGTTTTTCCACCCAATTGGATGGGAAGGGACTGTAAAATCCCATGGGGATGAAAACCTCGCCCATCGAAGGCACGTAACATCGTTGGGGATTTGTTGAGTGTTGGTGATTTTAAACCTTTCCAACACGCTAAAGACATGACACAAGTCAAGGCTCCCTCATCCAGAATAGTTCGGTGATTTGTTGATTATGAACAACAACATCAACTTGAAAAGCAAGTTGGTGAGAGAGTTGAGATGCACAATTGTCCAGGTTAAACATGATATGTTTGGACGACTCAAGATCAATAGCACCAAGAGCATCCAAGAGTGTTCTACATTGACTGGGCCAGTGCTGTAAAACTTCTAACGCAGACATAACACACTGTACTTGAGCCAAATCTTCAACATTGTTGTAGTTCTAGGTGGCACACGAACTAGGATTAAAGGTAGTTTTATGAATAGTGCTCTTAGGAGGGCGTAAGATAGAGTTGAACGTGGGTTTCTCAATCTGGAGTGGTCCAGACAGAGGATTAACCGATGGAAGAGTAACAGAAGATGATGATGGATCCGGTAAACTACCGGTACCATTAGTGTCTTTTCCTTTATCAGGGTTACCTGGTGTGTTGTATGTCTTAGAGCGAGTGGTCAAATTGATCCCATTAAACATATAAATATGTGCACTCGACGAGGCCTCATTATGAGGATCGCTAGAACTGCCCCCAGGAGAGGAAGTTTGAGAAACCATGGATTGCTGCTATGGAAAAGGTTAAGTAAGCACATTGGGTAGTGAATTTCCTTGGAAAATTTTGGCCACTTCATTGTGAAGTGGACAGTCTCGAGTGTAGTGATCGTCAGCACAAATGATACATGGGAATTTCAGTTTTCGTTGTGTTTTCTTTTCAGTAGCAGGTGTTTGATTTTTTGGTTTTTCATTGTTATTTTTTGATTTATTCTGTCTTCTTCTTACCTCCAGATTGTTGTGAAGGGGTAGATTGAACTGCATTCACCTCAGAGATCTGAGTTTGGGGGGAGGTAGAGGAGAGTGTGAGTGATTGGGAAATAGATTGAGTTTTGATGGAACTGATAACACCATCAGCATGAGATGAGGATGATGGTTTAGATGGATTGGTATTATCTCAAGCAACATTCGGAAGCAAATCATACAAAGTACCAGATTGGGAATAAAACAGATCTAAATACTAAGCCCGAGTGATGGCTTGTTCCTCTGTGACTGCACCACCCATAGTGACATCGCAATCGATCGGGGGTAACAGTGATTTAGTAAACCATTCCGCCAATAGTATGTTAGGAATGATTGCCTTGATCATCCTACGTTGTCGCCTCCACTCATGAATATGGTCAGATATATGCATGGAGTTAGTTTGACGAAGGGAGGTCAAGAATTTAGTACCCATCTCATAGCGAATAGGCAGTTGAAAGTGCATGAGGAAAGACATGGAAAGGGAATTGAAATCATGAAAATAAGCACACGGTAGTTCAATATACCACTTTGCTGCCAAACCGGTAAGCGTTTGCTGGAAAAGACACAAATGTACAGAATCATCCATGAGGGAGTTTGATGAACACCACAAATGGAAAGCATCACATGGTTGTTCAGATCTTCGCCAGGGTTTTCGTAAATTTCAGAATATCAGAAGGAAGTTTAGCTGGAATGACTAGCCAAACCGGTGAATGAGAAATATGATCATTAGTTAACCGAGACAAGTCTGGGAGACCTAGAGTCACAAGGAAAGGTAGTTGTCGGTTAATTTACAGATGATACTGGTGTGGCATAGGAACACCAGTAGGACCACAAACTGGGTTAGTTGGATAGTTGTAACCAATAGATCCTCCTACATATGGTTGTTGCTGGCCAGGATAAACGAAATTCGATGATGGATGAGAAAAATTTGTATAACTTGGTGGGTTCTAAGCATTATAGGCCAGATGATTTTCTTTCCCATGAGGAGGATAAACATTTTTCCCTTGAGAATGGTAAGGAGTAGATCCCAGAGGTAGATACACATTAGACCCATGAGGAGGATAAGATTGTGGTCCCGGAGAACTCCAGGTGGTGTTTGGGATGCCGCCCAGATAAGATTGTCTGTAAGACGTTCCAGAAGGAATATGATTGGATACTCCTCCTAGTGGGTTATTATACGAGTGCCCCCTAACGTGGGGTTGAGTAAAAATGCTTCCTGAAGATACTCCCTAGGATTGTGAAGGGTTTCCAACAAACGAAGTTTGCCCCCCTGCTAGCGATGGATTTACGACCAGGGCATGATTGGAAAACGAAGGTTTCCCTCAAGGAGGAGCATGAAAAGGTGGCTGTCCCCCAATAGGGATAAGCCCACCATGGAAAGGTAGTCCTCCAAGAGGGAAAGGTTCATTGGATGGTGGTTTCCCTCCATCCGGTTGTGTTTGGCCAGTAGGGTTCTACATTCTTAGGTGAGAATATGTCCCAGCAGGATCATGTGGAACATGTGGAGTTGCAGAGTAAAAGATTGTAGAAACAGGGGGTAGAGATTGAAGTTCTTTGGAGATGAGTAGAGGTGATGAGTCCAACATTAGGATGGACTTGTGCTGGTGTAATAGTAGGGTTAATAACCTGATCAACTGGGTGATTCATGGTTTGACTAGATGGTCTTGTTTCACTAGGAGGGTCATGAGGATGAAAGGGTTGTCGAAAAGATTCAAAATGTTCATAGAGATCGCGTCTCGATGAAGTCCTCCATACAGAACGAGCAGGTGTGGGATTGGTATCTACTGTGGTGCTAGGAAGAACAAGAGTCCTATACTCATCACCAAAGATTGGTTCTGTGGATCCCATATATGTTTTGGTAAAAATCCTCTCCGGTAATCATGGTACCTCTTCGTCTATGACGTTCCCAAGGGAGTCTAAACAAACCAAAAGTGGTTCGAGAGGTGTTACTGACACAGATGTAGTGGGATTTTCCACTCTGACCAAAGTTCCTTCTGATTTATCTAATGGAGGAGCAATAACACTTCCAGCGTCAGACTGATTTTCTACCTCTCTACGGTAGTTGTCTTCTGGAGGGTTAAGAGGTAAGGGTTGATACCCTTCTGGAGGCAGCCCTTGCATCCTATGTGATCGACGAAGACCTTTATCATATAAAATCTCAATTGAGGAGAATAACAGAACACACTGAAAAACTAGGGCCAACTAATGAAAAGAAACAACATACTCTAATAAAATATAGGAATCAACCAAGCAAACAAAACTTCTCTCGATGATCGTACTAGTTGGTGATGAAATCCAACGTCATGTGGTCAAGTCAAGAAGGGGCTAGGATATGGTGGAATAGTTACAATGGAGACTTTCTTAACGAACTTTAACCTTGGTGCAAGCTTCCATGCAGTAATTGTAGATTTACCCTCCAAGGAGCCCAAGTGAGTTTGACCAATGTTTGTTCCAGGTACAGTAAGACTTCCCTTCACTGTCACCTTGTGTAAGTACCTAAAGATTATGGCAACTAAAGACAACAATTCGCAGTGAGTCCCTGGGCGGGTACATTCAATAGTCTGATCCGAAACATATGGGCAGGATAACAAGTCCAAAATCAACTTGAGAGGCTCCCACACATAATCGTGGGTATACCTTCAAGTGACCCCCAATGTACAATCCGACCACTACAAATAGTTGAACCACAGAGGGATAATCTCTGTAATTCACTCGAATGTGACCTCGTGCGTAGCCCCTGTGTGAGAGGGGGATGCCAGAAAACCAATACGACAATTGGATTTGACTCTCCCTAGCTCAGGATGCTAATGTTTGTTTTGAAAACTTTGGAGAGTTGTACTCACAGGCTAATCCAAAGTGCTAATCCTAGTCTACTGTTGGTGGAAGATCCTAAAAAAAAAAATGTTATAGATAGTTTTTAATTAGCGTTCGTTTTACAGTTGTTCTTTACTCAAAGGGTGTATGAAAGTGAAATTGATGGACTGATGACTCAAATTCCCAAAAAATGCATGAAAGATGATAAGCAATCGTTTCTTTTCAATGAATGCCTAATTAAGGGAAAGAGAAAGAGTCATTTTCACTATCAAACACTAATATGAAATATCCTCAATCAATCAATTCTCAATTGAATTCGATGCAATGATAAAACATTTCAGAAATGCCTTCTGATATGCAAACCAATCACTAATATATATCATTGTCGTTTGTATGCGAATGATGATTAATTCAATGCAAAAAATTCTCCTGCTAACTACTCTTTCAGATCAAGGAGATTCAGACAAGCATGAGCAAATTTCGCATAAACAACACACCTTCTTGCTATGATTGAAACAAGAAGCAAAGAGAAAACAAAAGAAAATCAAACAATTCACACAAAAGAGAGAGGTTTAAGAACAATGACCTCAAAGAACCAAATAAGATGATTCACAGATTTCTGATGCCCTTCACCAGAGTTCCTGCTCAGTCGGATAAGAGAGAAGAAAGCAGTGGATTGGTCCCAAATTCTTGACAGCAGAAAAAAACTCAAAAGAAAGAAGAAGGCCACCAAATATGAACAGAAAAGTTCTTATTTCTCAGAAGGAAGGATGTCAAAGCTCAATAGGAAGACACATTGAATCACAAAGAGGCTCAGTAAGTGAAAACATAGAGACTGAATCTCAGAAAATGCAATTCTGGAAAGGATTTTTTGAAAAAAGAGGTTGGCGCTATGGTGTAAGGGGAACTAGAGAATTATAATGCTCTGTCTAAGGATTTCAGGGAGTACTGGCACCCTGCTAACAAGGTAGGGGAACGCTGGTGTCCTAAAACCTAGAAAAAAGTCCAAACAACCCTAAAACTCAGCCGAACTTTGTCATTCAGAGTATGTATGATGGAATAATGATTCAATCAGCATATGAAATCAAACATATAGGGTGAACAAGGTATAAAAACAACAAAGGGTAAGACAAGGTCTATGAGGAAAACCAAAACTAAAAAAGTTCCGATTTGTCCCCAGTGGAGTCGCCAATTTCTGTTGAAGGAAAATCTCCTTGCAGACAGGTAGATCTCCTCTTGAGAGATAGACTCTTAACTCTTAAGATAGAAGATGATTATCATGGACAATGACTTCCTTTTAGGTCTAGATAAACTAATGTGTGAGGAGGAAGGAGAAAAGAAGTACCTTTTACCGGTGTTTGTCCCTGCACGGTCCAAGTTGAGCTCCAATCTTGAACTCCTTGATAAGCCCTACAAACAAACAAAGATACAACCACTTCCTACTCTACTAAGATTAGTGTTATAACCCTAAATTGCACCACACATGCTTACCTGGCATCAGGCCAACTCATATCCCTTCCTTACCAAAACTATGTTGAACAAACTCTTGAAAATCCTCTTGGGTCAAGGCCCACACACCCTAACCCATTACTGCATGTGTGTACACACTGGCAGGCCCACTACAACCCACGTGTACCTAACAAAACACAAAAATAGGAAAGTTGCCAATGGAACAAAAAGCTATGGGTCAGTTAACTGAAACTCCCATCCATGCATGGCCGAGAGTTCGTCCAAAGCCCTAACTCCTTCTAGCCTATAAAAGAAGGGGTAGGGGTACTATTTGGAGGAGGAAGAATATAGTGAAGAAACTTTTCCCATTTTTCAAATCCATTGTCCCAACCGTTTAGCCTTTTCTCAAGCCAAAGGATAATTAACGCAAAGCAATTGGAGGACAAAAGAAGAGAAGGAGCCCAGGATCATGATCAAGGAGCGGTGGCTGGTCTCGACTTTGATTGTAAGTTGATTCATTTTGAAAATAATAAAAGAATACTTTTCCCATCCCAATGCATGAGTTATCTATGATTTGTTTAATTTGTGCTTAATTTCTAACCCTCAAGTAGAAAAGTAGCGTGCATGCATCGTTGTTTGTTTGTTTTGATTGCCTTTTGGCCTCAAAAATGTTGGAGCCACTTTCCAACGGGCCATGTATTTTTCATTTAACGACCTAAAACATATAGTCGAGTCTTATCTAGATGATTTAGCATCACGCTCTCGCAAGTGAAAGGATCATCCTATGCACCTCAGACTAATCTTCGAATGTTGTTGCTACTTCAGGATTCGCTTGAATCCCAACAAGTGCAGCTTCTGCGTCATGTCCGGATCTTTGTTAGGTTTCATTGTATCAACAACAAGGATCATGGTCGATCCTCTTAAGGTAGAGGCAATAATCCAGTTGCCCCCCCCATGCAAAATCTTACAACTTCAAAGTCTTCAAGGCAAGGAAAACTTCTTACGATGCTTCATCGCCAACTATGCCAAAATCACCAAGGGATTTATGCGTTTACTGAAGAAAGATGTTCCCTTTTTCTGGGATGAGGCCACTCAGTGCTCTTTTGATGCATTAAAACACGCCCTCACAACCGCACCTCTGCTACGACCACCTAATTATAAAAAGCATTTCTTATTATATCTGGCTGCCACAAAGTCAACCATAGGCATGGTTTTCGTTCAGGAATATGATTCATTTTCATAATACGTGATCTATTACCTGAGCCGAGGCCTCTTAGGACCATAACTTAATTATTCCCATATTGAAAAACTTGCATTGGCAGCAGTTCATGCTATTCAACGGTTCCATCATTATGTTCTGTTTCGCAAGACCACCATCGTTTATGTCGTGAATCCATTCCAGTACATGTTGACATGATGAGTTATAGGCATAAAAATTAGTAGATGGATGGTCATATTCTAAGAATTTGACTTAGACTTTGTTTTAGCCAAGTCCAAGAAGTCATTGGTCTTCGCAGAACTTATTTCGGAACTTCTGGTTGAGTCAGGTGACATTGTGCCTGAGGAATCGCCTATCCGGGGGGATATGTTTTTGATTGAATCTTCAGACCCCTGGTATGGAGATATACTGATCTATATCTAGAATTTGAAGTGCCCCACCTCTGCTTCTCGTGATGAGCGTCGGTGGATATGCCATCAGGCTAAGAATTATCTCATACTTGATGATACATTGTATCGGAGAGGTGTAAACTGCATCTTGCATCGATGTCTCACTCATGAGGAGGCCGTCATAGTGCTCAACAATTTTCATACAGGAGCTTGTGGAGGTCACTTATCTGAGTTGGCAACAACCCAAAATATTTTACGAGCAGGTTACTTCTGGCCCATACTTATCAAAGATTGTATCGAGTTGGTCAAGAAGTGCCATCCATGCCAAATCTTCTTTCGGAAGATGAGGGCACATCCATCTCCTATGTTTCCTGTCATCACAGTTGGTCCCTTCACTAAGTGGGGGATTGATTACACTACATGCAACCCCCCATCAGCAAGGGGGCACTGCTATATCATCGTAGCTGTCGACTACTTTACTAAGTGGGTCAAAGCTATGCCAACGTTTAAATATGATGGAGAGACTACAAATCTCTTCTTATTGAACTAGATTATAGCACGATTCAACGTCCTGAGAGAGATTGTTACTGACCATGGAAGTCACTTTCAGAACCAAATGATGTCCAAGTTAACATCAAAGCTTGGGTTACGGCAAAAACATTCCTCACCTTACTACCCCCAAGCCAATGGGTAGGTGGAAGCTATAAACAAAACCCTTAAGACTATCCTACAACGAACTATCAACTCAGCTAAGTCAAATTGGCATTTGATGTTATACTTGACATTATGGGCTTACCAAACATCTGTTAAGACTGCAACCGGTTTCTCACCTTTCCAACTCGTTTATGGGATGGAGGCAGTCTTTCCCATCGAATGTCAAATCCCATCTCTGAAATTGGCAGTACAGTTATTGCCAGACACTTCTCCACTTGAAGAGCGGTTAGTACACCTTGAGCAGCTTGATGAGCAACGTCACAATGCGGCCCTGGCCAATGAGGCTCATAAACATAAGGTCAAGTGTCAATATGATAGGTCCGTTCGTCCTTGGATTTTTTCTGAGGGCGACCTTGTCCTGGTCTATGACCAAGACAAGGACCCCCTGGGGGCAGGAAAGTTTAAACCTATGTGGTTCAGACCCTTCATTATCAAAGAGGTATTAAAAAAGGACGCTTATCATTTGGTCGATTTTGAAGGGAATGCTTTGGCAGAGCCTAGAAATGGGCTCTACCTCAAGAAGTATTACTCATAGAAAGGTCACTGTGGGTAACTTTTTGTAACATATGTATAGTCTTTGTACTATTACTTTTTTACATTTCTTTTAAAAAGTGTTATGGATATGTCATTGATGTTATCTTTCGTCAATATGGCAGATGTCAAGTGAGTCCGAGGTGTTCATTGGGTATGCAGACGGTGCTAGTCGACACACGCAGAGGCTTGCCTCCGTAGCTTGGGTAATCTTTACACCACAGGGTTGGTTGTTATCTTCCGGTGGTATATGCTTAGGTGACACCACAAATAATGTTGTCGAGTATAGTGCAGTTATTGAGTTGCTTCGTGATGCTTTGTCATTGGGTATCTCTCGTCTCCGGGTCTATCTAGATGCTCAACTGGTTGTGTCGCAGCTAAACAGAATATACCGGGTTCATGATCCAACTTTACACCAACGATTCCTTAGGGTACGTCTCTTAGAACGCAACTTTGATTATATTACATATTTTCATGTTCCTAGAAGATTAAACCACATCATAGATACTCTAGCTAATCACATTTTAAATTTCCATCTTGCCCACATATAAAAAGATCATGGACATAAACATGTAAATATATTTTTGCACACATAATCCATAAGACACAAAAGAGATAAAAACCATATATAAACATCATAAAATCCTCAGAGTACATAGATGTACACAAGCGCCTCAAGAGTGGGAATAGTAACGAGTCACTGGGCTTATGCCCTCAAAAAATATATACAACAAGGTGCTTGTGGCACATAAAAAGTCTAAAGTCTGTTCAGGGCCTATGGGCCCTGTTATAATCATCTACTGCATGGGCTAAATGCCTAAACAATCGGACCCATGTCCGAGGTGCCCCCACAACATGATTCTGCATGGATGGCAGCAGGTCCTCTATCTTTGCCATCAGGACTGTGCGAGTGAGCGCAGTGAAGTTCCGCTCAATTTGCCTCAGGACCCTCTCGGCCTCTCCTGCTGGAAGGTTCCCTGCTACTGCTGCTCCCAGAGTGGCGACAGCTGCGGCTTCTGGCCGTGGGTGATGCCTGTTCCGTGCATAGTCGGCAGGTCGCACGGGTCCCACATCTACGTGCAATAAACGTTTACCCATCAAATAATCTGGCATACAAAAATGATATATATAACAAAAAGACATAAAAATTACATATGCAAGCAAAAAAAAACTACAAAGGTGGAGACTTACCCATCTCCCCTCGCTCCTCACCAAGAGGCATGGGTATCTCTGGATCTCTCGAAAAGTCGATCCCCGCATATGGGTAGTCCTTGATAGCAGGGATATATCATGACATCCAAGAAAAAAAGTCATCATCGAAGGCCTCAACGGTACTTTCGCCACCCTGTCGTGGTAGTAATATTGCCCATCTACATACTGCAGGGAAAGAGGCCAGATGTCCTCATACTGCAAGCCAAGGACTGAAGAATGAAACTCTCTCAAAAAAGAACGAACACAAGATAGTCCCGAACCTAAAGTTCCTCTATGTCCGCTGTCGACAATCTGTCAATTGCCTCTTCATACAATCCAGCAGTGTGGTACTCCAATTGAAAATTTGTGCATTCATGCGCTGGATAGCACAGTTCATCTGTGCGCGCGAAGCTTGATGCACGGCTGTTGAGTCGGTAATCCGCCCAATAAGAAATAAGATAGTCTGTAGTGCGAGGTTGGTAATATTGCTAGTAAGTACCGAGGAACCTCTACGATCGGTCCCAGCCTCACAATACTCAGCGATCATCTCCGAGACCTTGCTCGGCCCTGCAGGAAAAGTCTGAAAGTTGACTGGTTCCCCTCTCCTTAAGAGGCCAGTCAGAAAGTAAATATCCTCGGTGGTGGGCACCAAGGATTGCCCCTTTAGAATAAATGCCTCTGCATCAGGGTGCCAGTAATCAATCAAGGTGTTCAGTAGCCTTGGTTGCGTGCGCATGAACGAGCATAAAAATAATTTGATCAAACTGCATTGCATTAACACGGCCACAACATTTGCATCTGCAACAACCAACTCACTGATTGCCTCATGCTCCCTTTCCCTCCACTGTACATACATCCTGCCAACACAACAAGGTAAAGGAGGGTCAATACTTATTTCCATTTTCTTTTTG
>ML825047.1:0-10611 GCA_009831015.1 Picea engelmannii | reverse complement strand
TTGCTCTGCACGCGTGTACACACGAGATGTCTCTGGATAGCCCGTGTGGACCTAGGGCCGACCTTTTTGAGGTCGACGCCCACCCAAAAAATAAATTAAATGCTTAAATAGAAGTATTGAATAGCTAGATAAGGGAGTTTGTACTTACTTGGTCCAAGCAGAAGTCCATTTCGTCCACTGTAGCTCCCGAAATCACGATCTTTGGAAAAGGGGGTCTTTTRGCTCCAGAGTCAATTTCCAAATCAACAATGGTGGTAATGAGCTGCCAGCTTYTATTTATAGACTTTTTGGCCTCTTTTTGTCACTTTTTTGGCCCCCCTTATCAATGTCTTTATACCAAAAAACATTTAGAGTGATCTAGGAGTTATATGGGAGGGATTTGATCAGGTATTGGGACAATGTTTTTTTGAGTTTTGAAAAAATATTGACGGTCCATAAAAAAATTATTTTTTCAAAAATCAACTTGAGCATATAGGTTAGGATACTACCCCAACTTTTGCATCTCGTTGCCTTTTTCTTATGTTATAGGATCGATCCCATCAGGTTGTGACACGGAACCGTCATCTCTGCTCTAGAAGTGTCGCGACTTGGCGGTAGAGCTTACCAAAACATGGATGCCTTAGGTAGGTCCTGGTTGCATTATGGTGTCCATGCCATTCCTAACAACACTGTAGGCTCGGGAGTTTGTATAGTCTTTCCTGAATACGAGTTTGAGCCTCATTTGCATGGGTCTTTTTAACTCTTTGTCTTACCCTCCAGACTCCCAAAACATAATGGGTCTCCTTTTAAGCCCTTTTTAGACCCTCTAAAAATGAAAAGATTGTTGAGCGATCTTGTGACCTTTCTTGCTCGTTAAACTGAAATTTGAAGTCACGTATGTCCGACGGTAGTTTACCCCTTTTTCGGTCCGGACGGTCAACTGTATAAACAAAGGAATACTCTATTGTATTCCCATTCTTTAGAAGAGTATCCTCAGGTATAATTTTATTCCTTTTTCGGGCCTGAGGGACTAAATTTACGAAAAAGAAACCCCCACGGAGTCCATAGTTAAGCTCTTTTCAGACTCCCTAAAATTGAAAAGATCACCGAGTGACCTTATTCTTTCACACTCGTTAAAATGGTCCAKAAGAACATTCCTGACGGAGTCCATAGTTAAKCTTTTTTCAGACTCCTTAAAAGTGAAAAAATAGCCGAGTGATCTTGTCMTTTTCACACTTGTTAAAATGGTTTTGAATTGACGTCTAATCGGTGCTAGTTTATCCMTTTTTCGAACCGACTAGACTATTGTCGAAAAAGGTACCCCACTGGAGTYTCCTTTTATTCTTTTTCAGACTCTCTAAATATGAAAAACTACCGAGCTTCCCTTCTCTGGGCTCGTTAAACTTACATCGAAGGACGTTACCATTGTGTGTTCTATCAACCACATTTGCATACCTTATCCATTAGCCTTGTGACATTTTGCTTCTGCGTCTTAACACCTTTGGCCGCCAGAGGATTTTTCCCGAGTATTATTCACCAGAACAACAGTCTTGTCCTTGTGCCTTGAGCTTGTATGTTTTCCGTACTCGTTCCTCCATTGTAACATAATATTCCTTTATTCTTTTTCAAAAATGATCAAAAAGAACAAAAAAATCAAATATACCCCAAAAAGAGGATGGGAAAGGTATTTTCTTTATTGGAAACATCATGAGTCGCCCTTGGATAAAGCACATCTGTCCATTTGATCATCAGACTATGGGATATAATACGACCTTAGGAAGCTTTTCTCGCTATATAGAGTTGTGTCCTCCACCATTTGGTTACTCTTCCAAACATACAGAGAGTTTGCGTTGCCTCCTGCTTCGTAGACATATGATTAACATATATGCTGCCCGAGTCTCATCACTTGTTGTGCTATTGTCTAAGGGAAGTTTGTCACTAAGCCTTAGTCAGCCCCTTTGCAATATGTCTCTTGTCAGCATACCCGGCCATCCTGAACGTCCAATCTAGTCCTTGTTCGAAATCACTGAAGCCTTCAGTCCGATCATCAAGATTATCAAGTCCATAACCGACGAGCTGTCGAAGACCTCTGGGTAGTGTAGTCGTACACTCATATTACACTACTACCCAATTTTTAGAAGATTTTGAAGATGTTGCTCGAGATCTGAAGTACAACCATCAGGCCGAATCAGCTTCTGGGAGATGGATACTCTATATGTATATCTTTCTAATTTCGAGATGTTGCTCCGCTGTGTATTATTCACGGCTACTCTTTATAGTTATTTGACATGGATCTACAATTTATTTTGCAGACGACACCTCTTGGTTCCTGATTCTTGGGTTCACTCTTTCAACATATCAATACAGATTGGTAAAATATTGGTAATGTATTTCGGCCATCGGATGCTCTTCTGACCTCACACATTAGGGGGCATCTGTTATAACTGTAAATTGCACCACACATGCTTACCTGGCATCATGCCAACTCATAACCCTTCCTTACCAAAACTATGATGAACAAACTCTTGAAAATCCTCTTGGGTCAAGGCCCACGCGCCCTAACCCATTACTACATGCGTGTACATGCTGGCAGGCCCACTACAGCCCGTGTGTATCTAACAAAACACAAAAATAGGAAAGTTTCCGAAGGAACAAAAAGCTATGGGCAGTTAACTGAAACTCCCGACCATGCATGGCCGAGAGTTCATTCAAAACTCTAGCTCCTTCTAGCCTATAAAAGAAGGGGTAAGGGTACTATTTGGAGGAGGAAGAATATAGCGAATAAACTCTGCCCATTTTCCGAATCCATTGTCCCAACCCTTTAGCCTTTCCTCAAGACAAAGGAGAATTAACGCAAAGAAGTTGGAGGACAAAAGAAGAGGAGGAGCCCAGGATCACGATTAAGGAGTGGTGGTTGGTCTCAAATTTGATTGTTAGTTGATTTATTTTGAAAATAATAAAAGAATACTTTTCCCGTCCTAATGCATGAGTTATCTATGATTTGTTTAATTTGTGCTTGATTTCTAACCCTCAAGTAGAAAACTAGCGTGCATGCATCGTTGTTTGTTTTGATTGCAGGTTATCGTTGGAAGGAGTAGCACTAGAAAACGGACAAAAGTGCAACAGAGGATCTACACCAAACATCAGTAACAAGGTTGGTAGTTCCTTTCCATGTATGTATTGTGAAAGACGGGTTTAGGTTTTGGGTGGTAGGTTAAAAAGTAAATTCTTTACTGTCAAAATCTGCATGCAAGTCTGACCCTAGGTTGCTAGTCCGTAGGGTATTTTTCCCAAGAACAATTAGCTCGAAATAGATCTATCTATAAGAGACAAATTCATGTGATATCAAACACAGATTTGAAAGAAGCAGGCCAAGCATATTATATTAAAGAGAACAATAACAGAGGATGCTTACAGCCATAGATGTGAGTGTAGCAGCTTCGTCAAGTCTTCCTCATCCGAACCCTTGCTCAAACAGTCCACACACTGAATGATGATGTTTCGAAAGACACCTTCTTCATGAGATCATAGGTTGGATGCTTCACAATACTTTCTCCCCCACTTCACTGTGTGTTTCCTATGAGATCATAGGTTTCATGCCTCCAATCATTCCCCCTTTTTCACCATGAGAGGGCCTGCTTATATAGGTTTAGAGAGGCCCAACCACTTGAGATATCTTTGGGGTAAGTTGAGGATTTTCCTCCTTTAGTTAGGGATATTCCCTAAGATCATGGCTTGACCAAGGATTCAAATCCAACTGCCTTCAAAGATTGAAGAGATCTTTTCCACATTCTTCTCAACAAACCAATTTTTTCTCAAAATAGGTAGTGATCCCCCAAAAGGGGCATCAGAGCACTATAACGCTCCCTAACAATGCATAGGGGGGCACCAACACTCCTAACAGTAGTAACGCTCCTCAAAAAGGGTAGACAGAGCGTTATAATGCTCACTAATAGTGTATATGGGAGCGCCAACACTCCTAACAATGGTATAGGAGAGCGTTCTCCTCTGAAACTTAATTTTTAGTGGTTCTTTCAAATGGCAAGAGGTTCATAACCCCGTTAGCCATTCCTCTTCTTCCAAATAAAATGTTTGAGGTGTTTCAAGTGTTCTTCTGATGTCATTATAAGCATGACATAGGAATTATGGCAGTATGTGTTTTCTGACACTTGCGACACTTGTAACCAAAATGTGACACTTGCGACACTTGTAATGACAACACTTGCGACACTATCGAAGTGATTAATTTTGATGTGTAACAACGACATCACATGTGATGGGTGGTTAAAGGGACTTTGTGAACCATTCCACCAATAATTGATTTGGAATAACAACTTTAATTAACCGTCTTCGCAAACTCCACTCGTGAATATGATTATAAATATGAATGGAGGTGGATTTCCAAAGGGAGGTAAAAATATCCATACTGGTTTCATATCTAATCAACATTTGAAAATGGGTTAAGAAGGCCATCACAAGCGAATTAAAGTCATTGAAGAAATATCATGGTAACTCAATGTACTACTTAGCTGCTAAGCCTGTAAGAGTTCACTGGAAAAGACACAACCGAATAGAATCATCCATCAATGAGTTGGATGAACACCAAAGATGGAATATCATAACATGGTTATTGGGGTGTTCCCCAGGTTTTTCATGAAACTTAGGAATATCTGATGGTAACTTGGTAGGAATTACTAGTGAGAAAGGAGAATGTAATATGGGATCATTTGTCAATCTCGACAAGTCTCAAAGGTCTAAAGTGAATAGAAAAGGTAATTTTCGATTACTTTGACGATACTGGTAAAAATGATGAGGCATAAAAATACTAGTAGGACCATAAGTTGGTTGCAAATCCATGTTATATCCTGATGGTTCTCCCATAGTTTGTTGTTGAGGAATATCGACAGTAAAAGTGGGATTTGTCGATTGAGGAATTTGGGAAAAAAAGGTTGGGTTCACCAGTTGATTAGGTATGTTTCCTTGTAGAGGAAAACCTTTTTGACTCATCTGAGCCCATGTAGGTTTAACAACACCTAGAAATGGTTGCGTAGAATAGAGTCCCGAGGGAGTAGGATTAGAGGGTCTCTCATGAGCGGTTTTCTCCCATGTGGGTCATGTCGAAGTAGCTTTCCCCTAGGGATGTTGTTGGCTTCCAACAAAAGGGTTTGAAAATTTTCCTATAATTTTTCCTCAACTCACAGGTTGGGTAACAACTGATATTTTTCCACCAACAAAGGGTTTCCTTCCACTAGGAATTTGTTTCCCAATAGGATTCTACTATCTAAGAGGAGGAGGTGTCCCAATGGGATTATGCGGTATAAATGAACTTCCGATTTGAAAAGGTACAATGTGTGAAACTATCATAGTGTTTCTTAATTGACTAGGAAGGAGAAAACCTAAGCTACTTGGCAATTGACTTGCAACAAGAGAAGTATTACCTATATATGAACCTATTGGAGAGGGTATAGGTGACTGTGTTGCAGTAGAAAGAGGTTGGGTTGGGTTCATACCCATATTAAGGTGAATTTCTTGGCTTGAATATGTTCTCCACAAAGTAGAAGGAGTTATAGTAGGAGTATGAGTAGGATCAACTAATGTAGATGTTTGAACATGGGCAATAAATCCTTCTGTAGGGTTAGATGTTCCCGAATCTATCACTAAAATGTCCTTGTATGGTCTAAGTGGTAATTGTGAAGGATAATATTGTAGCGCAGACTTGAAATATCTCGAAGGAGGTATTTGTACAAAAATTGGGCCAAAAGAATCATTTAAAGGTGGATTTGCAGGAACAAAACCCCCTTATGTGAATTGTTCAAGTAAAGGAGAAATTATGCTCCCAGTCTTGGAGATAACTTCTTCATTTATTGTTTCTTCTTGGGAATGATATTTCGGTGAATGAGAAGGTAAGGGTTTGTAACCTTCTAAAAGTAATCCTTGCATCCTATGAGACCTACAAAGACCATCATTGACTAGAGTTAAAATACAAAAATTCCAGGGCCATCTACAAATGATGAACAGAGACACCTCTAAAAAGATAAAGGTAATCAACCATGAAAACATTAGATGGTAGGATCTTCCGAAGACAAGATATAAAGTCGTCAACAAAGAAATGGGAAGTAGTTACCCCAACCTCCATGCATCATTCCTTCTAGAAGTAATAGATACTGAAGGTGTGATGCGATGTTTGCCCCAGGTACGATGGGAATCCCCCCACACTCATCTCCGTAGAAACCTATGAAAGGTCACTAAAGCTACTAGCTTGTAGTCGATCTCTTGGGGGCTAGAGTAAAAAATTATGACCGAACATATGGGAAGGATATATGAGTCAAAAATTCTTCAAGATAATTCAAGAAGAGTGGACTGATAAAACTCATGAGGACCCTAAATGGATTCAAGATTCACAAAGCACCAAGACCAAATGAAACCAGTGGTTTATCAAAAAGAACCCCCAATATATGCTCTTTCTGCTACAATTGGTCAAGCTTTGGAGGGGTAATCTCTACTACTCTTCTGCCCATGACCTTGTGTTTATCCCTTGTGTTAGAGGGGGTTCATGGATATGCCTATAAGACAACTGGGTCTAAGGAATAATCATAGCGATAACTCCCTTAAAATACCGACTTATCTCTAATCTATCCCAAAACAATCTAGACTAGGTGATAAGAGAAAGAGAGAAGAGAAGGTTAAAAAGTGCACCTTGAATCCTTACGGTTGATGTAGACCTCTTCCACTCGTTGTTTCCTCTTAGATCACATATATCCTCCCAAGGCTGACCTACAAGGGTTTAAGGATACAATTCAACAACATATATAATATCTAGTAATCAATTAAAATACTAAATATAGATATAAATGATCAAATTAACAAGAACACATACACATAGAGTTTTGGGACAAAGATAATCTCTTTTATTCAAATTCAAGATGAAAGGTTACAACCTTTGCTTGTGAACACCACTCTATGAACCAAGTTTGGGCTCCTCTGTCGTGGTTCCAAGTGCATCAATCCCACATAGAATTCTCACAACCAACATGCCATCAAGGGAAGCATGAAGGGTTTCATAGGGAGAATTGATGGAGGGGAAAGCTGAGGCTAAAACTCAGAGAAAGATGAAAATCATGGGCAATGAGAGGGAAAGGATTTTGGCAGAGTTTTTTTATTCTCTTTTTCCTATGTATAAATGACTCCCCAAGACCTCTTTTTATATGAGAAAAAGACATTTATTCGGTTTGGGGACGGGCTACAAGGGGTAAAATGGTTAGGAAACCATCCATATTCCGTAAACTCTGTTGAAATACGTGCAATTTTATATTTTTTGCAACTTTTGGAGGTAAGCACGAGCTACTTAGAATGAAACAAGAGTATATACATGGGCTAACTAGCATGCAATTCACATGTGTATGCAAGATATATATATATATATATATATATATATATATATATATTTTGTGTCTGGAGGAATCAACAACTAGTTGGGCACATGCTCGCGTTACACTTGGCTGTGTTATCCAACTGCTACCACTATAACCTCCAGGTGTGCCCACGATGCCCCTTACGTGACACACAAGGTAAGTCGAGGGGAATTGAACTCGAAACCTCATAGAACTTCATTTTCACGGCACTTGCCAATTGAGCTGCCCCCCCGGGGGCATGTGTATGCAAGATATTAGTGAAACAAGGCACTTAGATTATCCAAAAAAAATAGTTTTTTAGAAGGGAGACTCAACAATATGTTTGGAAAAGTATGCAAGTAGATGGGCCAATATATTGGATGCATATATGTGGAATTTTTGGACTATAATATATGCCCCCTAATGTGTGAGGTCCGAAGATAAATTGATGGTCGAAATACATTACAATATCTTTACACAATGGGAAGGCACATAGTTGAGTGAGACTGAGATGAGTGTTCGTGAGCGTGTCATATGCAAAATAATGATAATCTCTCCGAGGTGGGTATACCAATGCTCAAGATAAACTTAAGCATGGATACCAATAAATTACACTACATATCCATGTCGTATAAAATAATCATGACTATAATAAAAATATGTATGTCTTTATAAAGTGTATCTGCGAACAATACAAAGCGGATCTACATCTCAAAATCATCAGAAGATATACAAGTACAATGTGATATGCATTTCAGAAAACATCAATGCCTGTAGCTAGAGATGATAACTTCATAGCTCGAGCAATGAATTCAAGATATTCAAAACTCAGGTAGGAATACAATAGGAGTGTAAGACTCACTACTATGAGGTCTTCAACCTGTCATTGAGGAAAGAATGGAGGATCTCGACCATCAGGCACAAAACCTTATTGATTTCGAATCCAAACTTGACTGGATTCTTAGAATGGATGACTCATGAAAGTCAAGAGATCAACTACAGAATGGTAGAATCAGGTTGGATAAAAATTCTCTTGGAAAAAAGCATGAGAAAATGATGAGACTCATGCAACATATTATTGACGTAAGTATGTGACACAAGAGGCACCACAAACTCTCCATATGTTTGAAAGAGTAACCAAACGGAGGAGGACACAACTCTATGTAACGAGAATAGCTTCCTAAGGTCATACTAGATCCCAATGCTTGTAGAACAAATGAAAGGATGTGCTTTGTCCAAGGGCGACTATATTACTACCGATAAGAGAGAATGTATATCCCGTCCCCTCTTTTTGGAATATTTGATTTTTTGTCTTTTTCAAAATTTTAAGGAGCTTAAAAAAGAATAAAAGAATTCTACCTTACAAAGGAGGAATGAGTGTCATAGGAAAGCAAACTAGTTCCAAGTGCATGGAACATATTGATGCTCAGTGCAAGGAGACATGTCCAGGATAAGGACACTCGGGAAAATTCCTCCATGGGTCAAGGTGTTAGATTGCAAGGCAAAAAAGTGCTACAAGGCTTGCATCTAAGGAATGCTTTAAAGGTTCAGTAATAGGAACATGAAGCTAACATTAGGCCAAAGACACAAGGATGAGACATGCGATGCGATTACAACATGACACAACAAGACTCCTTCCATGTGAAGTTTTATGATCCCAAAGAAGGTAAGCTTAGTGGTTTTTCATGTTTAGGGTGTTTGAAAATCACTAAAAGAAGACTCTAGAGTATTCCATTTTTGTAATTAGTTCAATTGGTCTGGAAAAGGGTTAAACTTATACCAAAAGAGTGTCTCTTGAAAACCATTTTAATGAGTGTGACCGAGACAAAATCACTCAGCTATCTTTTCAATTTTAAGGAGTCTGAAAAAAGATTAACTATGGACTCACAACCTTTTTTGAAATTTAGTCCCCTTAGCCAGAAAAAGTATAAAACATAACTTAGGAGAACTCTCCCGGTGAGACATGTCTCCCGAGGCATACCTTTTTAATGGGTAATCTATTAGTCTAAAAAAGGGTTAAATGTATGCAAAATACATATTCCTTCTGGACCAATTAATGAGTGTGAAAGGAACAAGATCACTCGACAATATTTTCATATTTAAGGAGTCTGAAAAGAGATTAAATATGGACTCCAGGGGGGTTCGTTTTTCATAGATAATCTCCAAGGCCCAAAAAAGAGATAAACCAAAACCAAGGAGAATGGCCGCTTTTCGCAAATTTAGTCCCTCATACCCAAAAAAGGGTTAAACTTACGCCTGAGAATACTCTCCTAGTGAACTGAATTTCCTAGGGTATACCTTTATTCATAAATTAACCATCCAAACCGAAAAAAGGGTAAACTACCGCCAGACAGATGTGCCTTCAAACTTGAGTTTGACAAGCATGAAGGGAAGCATGATCGCTTAACAATATTTTCAATTTTAGAGAGTCTGAAAAGGGCTTAAAGAAGACTCCAAGGGGGAATTATTTTCTTAAGTAATTTGAATGAGACTGTAAAGGATAAATAAATTCTCATTAGATGTTGTTTTCAAAGTTTAAGCGAGTTTGAAAGACAACAAACCATGCTCTTAGGAAGTCCTTCGGGTATAGGCCAAAAAACGATGAGGAGGAATGAGGCTTCAACACACAGTCATGGCAGGACTAAAAGGACCCCCAAGCCTATGGAAAACTCAGAGCATGGACGCCAAATTGCAGTAAAGGATATACCTAGGGAATCCATGTAGAGGGAGGTTCTAACACCTAATTATGACACTTCTAAAGCAACATAGAAGCTTTCATGTCATAGTTCGGTGGGATCGATCTTATTGCAAAGAGGAAAAAGTCAACAAAATACAAGATGCAAGGTGATGAGAACCTAGCCTATATGAATGTATCGAAATAACAACTTTACCATAGGATGATGTGAGTGTAACCCATCTCATAAAAATACCAAAACAAAAGAAAAAGTTCATAAGAATGACCAAAAGATTGCCCAAAAATAAACCCAAGCACCCACCAAGCCAAGACTAGGGAAAAAGAGGACCAAAATGGGGCAAAAGGAGCCAAAACATTCTATAAATAGGGGTAGAGAATTCATTTTAACTATTGGAAATTGGAAAATAACCAAAAAGTAAAAAAACCCTCTTCCTTAAAATGTGGATTCAAGGAGATACGGTGCACGAAAAGTCTTAAAACCTAAACCAAGTAAGTAAAAATGACCTCTCTCATCATTTCAATTCATAGTTTATTTATTATTTATTT
>ML825046.1:107443-132741 GCA_009831015.1 Picea engelmannii | reverse complement strand
GACCAGAGACAAAGTTGTGTTTTCATCAAATGCGTGTATGATTGGATGTGGAGAAGAACTATTTCCTATCTCGTCTCATGAATGTATGTTGTAACAAGTAAGAGCTATTAAATCTATTGATAAGTTATCTGATGCAATGTTTTTATAGTTATTTTCTTTAATGATGAAGATGAATCGTTGTGTTATTATGTGATGGATGATTAGATTTAAGTGAATTATTTTACTTGCCATTATTTTATCACATGTGTGTTTTCTTTCTGCTAATTAGTATCTCAACCAGAAGTCGAATTACTCACACAATTAATGTATTAGTACTAGGCATGTGGTAGACTATCGATGTCTGCATGCTTGAGCAGTGGGTTATCCCAAGCTCAGCCTCTTCTCCAGTATTTAAAACCTTTTCCCGTTTTGTTTCCAAGTTGGTTTATACCGGATTCCATATTATATCGGTCCCACCTAAGAGAAAATAGAAAAAGAGAAAGTCCAAACTGAAGGAGACGCCTTTGCAAGAAAATGTAAATCCCATCGATTAATTGGCCGGATCACAATATCTGGAGAACCATTCCACTATTAAACGTTGCATAGTCTAATTGGGCCTTGGTGGCGGGTTTGGTTCTTGTTGTTGAACTAAAGGGATTTAGGACCCGTCAACAAGTTGCATGCTCAGTCTTAGGTTATTCTTGGTAGTTTGGTCTTAGTCTTGGTATTGTATTGGAAACCTATTATTGAGGAAGTTTTTGTTGGGTTTTCTTCCCCATGAGGGTTTCCCAGGATAAAATGTTGTGTACCTTGTGATTGTGTTTATTTTAGTGATCCTCCTTATGTTGTTGTTTTGGAAATGCATTGAATGCTCTAGTAAATTGAAAAGAACTTAATAACATCTCTAAATTTAACATTGAGGTGATTCTATAATCTCTAAAGTGATGGGAATATCTGCCTAATATGACAATGTGTAGGTGTTCTCAAAGTTGTCGCCATTTGGTGGTTGGGTCAGGCTTTTCCAAACCTACAATTTGTGTGATAAAAGTGTGTATAGAGTAGTATTCTGCCTTGATATATCATACTTCTTACAGAATTCCTCAAATTCATTCTCATATCATTCTCCACCATTATCTATCCTCAGCACCTTAATTTTATTCTCTGTCTGATTTCATAAAAGCCTTAAAATATTTAAATTTGTCAAAGACTTCAGATTTATTCCTAAGGAAATAAATCCATGTATTCCTCAAGAATTAATATATAAATGAGACATAGTACACTTTTTTACCTAGTGATGGAATCTTCATAGGTCCAAACACATCACAGTGCACCAACTATAAAATTACCCCTGCCCTCGTAGCACTACAGGAGAATCTTACCCAATTCTACTTCTCGTACAAGCAATATTCACATAAATCAAGATCTAGAGAGAAATTTTCCATACCTTCAATCATACCTTTATCATGTAATACTTGAATCCCATTCTTTCTGATATTCCCTAGTCTTTGATGCCACAACATAGTCTTTTCTCCAGAGATTTCAAGATTTTTTCCTTTTTCAGGTCCAATATTGGGAACAATGAAACTATTGCACCTGTCACTAATAATGTTTCCCAACAACTTATACATAGTTCCAATCTGAAATCCCCTCAGCAACACCATTTCTACTCGAACCATCGTGCATGTTTCCTTTTCAAATATTGTTTTTACACCTTCATTGTCTATCTTTCTTACAAAAATCAAATTCTTGGCCAATCTTGAGATGTCTAGAACACTAGGGAGTGTTCTAATCCTATCACCCGTTATATTCAACTTGATTTTTCATCGTCTTACGATTTTGGCTATCAATTCATCTCCTAGAAAAATATCACCCTCATCATACCTTTCATACTTGCAAAACCACTCCCTGTGAGGAGTCATGTCAAAGGATGCACCTGAGTAGGCCAACCATGCATCATGATTTGCATGTGTGCTTGAAGAATCCAAGTACACATCTCCTCCTTCATTTGCAGAGGTTTTTGCTTCTGTAAAAGGGACATCATCATATATTTTTCCTCTCTCAACACTTTTGGATCTACATTGTTTCTTATAATGCCCTTCTTTTCAACATCTCCAGCATGCCTTTACAAATTTTCCTAGAGATTTAGATCTCCCACTTGAGAACATATTTTTATGTCTACCCTGGGAGCATCCTTTTACAAATAAGGCATGTGTGCTCTGGCTTTCCATGTTTTTCTGCTTCATCTCCTCTGACAACAAGGATGAGACCACCTCATTGAAAAAGTAGTTGCATTATTGTCTATGGCCACAACCAAATTATCCCAAGAGTGTGGTAAAGAGAAAAATAAACTGATATATGTATCTTCATCAAAAATCTTAATATCAATAAACAATAACTGACTTACCACAGTATTGAAGGCGTTGAGTCACACCTATGATCCTTACAGCATTACCTTGACATGTCACACCTCCAAGTTGTACACAAGTTTCTCCTTGTCACCATCCATATGTTTAAGTGTCAAGTCAAAGTTGGGTTTATGTGCTGCCAACTCACTAAGAGAGTTCACAACGTACTCTAAGTAACTCATGCATTCATTTTTCATCATTTGAAATTAATGGATCGTTTCAAAAGGATTTTATAGTTTTCAGATCCTATTTTTAACCAATTTTCAGGGATCATGTCATCATATTTCTTCATAGTCCCCTCGAAGTATGCAATTCTTGTTTGAAATAGGCATTGTGAATTGGTAGACAGGCGTTGTGGACTGGTTAAAGAGGAGCATTGGAGGTTGGACACCTTGCAGACACCCCTGTGCAAATTCAAAGATACCAGCATCAAACCCAAGACCACTAGGTACTCCATGAGAGTTTTCATCATGTTTGAGGGTCATTAAAGGGGTTTTGGCTGACTTTCATATTGGCATTGTGAACTGTCCCATTCATTTTGCTTACAGATTTCAAAATCATTTCCATTATGCTCTGAACCTTGTTCATTAAACCATATCACCTCTAGACTTCAGCCATCTATTCCATAGTTCATATTTCACTTGCTTCACTCATTTTCCCCAATGTTGTGAACCCTTTGTTCCAGCGTTATTAAAACCCCATTTTCTACATCTTTACAAGCTCAACTTTTGAAGGATAAGTCTGCACCCCTCCTAAGCTTGAAGTATGTGTTTGTTCAGTTGTTGAGTCAATTTTAAAAGATTGCATGCATTATCATGTTGATCAACTGATATTTGAATTAAAGAGAACACCCCGTTTAAGATGAGAATTTGCTTGCACTTCCTTTATTTCAATGGCGAGTTGTCATTCCTCGTTATTTCTAATTGAAAGAGTATATTATATTATATTCACCTCCTATGTATGGAATAAAATCCATGAAACATTGTTTAATGCTAGCTTATTGAAAATAGTTTTTCATCAAATACCCTAATCTCCTATTTTCCCTCTTTTCAAACATATAGTTTCCATTAAAACATACAGAAAATACATTCTTCAGCAGTGGTTATGGACAATCAACAGCATAGGAAGACTCATAAGGAGGCGAAATTGTAAGGACAGAGCCCTATGACATGTTGGCCAAGGTTTCTACCAAGAGAAGCTCTAGGATTAGAAAATGAAGATATTGAACCTCCATAACCAAGCATCAATTTTGGTCAAGTTCATGTTTCATACATTTTACAGATTTTTGGTGATTGTTATGTTTTGCAAACCATGATTATCAGTTTGGGTGTTTTCCTTTAATCAAGATTATTAAGATTATGAATTTTACATCATTTTTGGACACCTAATACAATTTTTAGATGTTAAAAACTTTGGTAAAGTGAAATAGGATGCTACAGGAAAGTTTGCAGCATCGGCACTGCAAACTGGTAATTTATGACAGTTTGTAAGCATTAACACACAATAGAGGATTGTTTTGATCATAACTTTTGAAAGCCAATCTGGGTTCCTCTAAACTTTGTTATGGAGGGAAAAAATTATGGTTTTGACTTTCTTACAAAAATTCAACCCAACCCACTTCGTATTTTTGGAGAAAATCTAAAAACATCATCTACAGGAAAGTTCGCAGCGCATACTGTCAAAGGCATTGTGAACTCTAACAGTCTGACAATTCTAGCTATGGGAAGGTTGTCAGTTGTCAGGGATGGTTTGAATGGTCTCCTAGGAGTTAGTTGGACATGAGGGACATGTTTTCCATCTCCAGATCAAGCATCATGACCTGTTTCAAAAGGTATTTATCTCAATAGACAAGATCCCAAAAATAGGAATTTGTTAGGTTTTTGTTGGAATCTTTTGTAACAAGACTCCTAAATGGAGGAGGATCCTATGTAGCTCGTTGGTTTCGACCTCCTTAGGGTAGATAGAGATCATTCACTATATATGAAAGTGTATTTTGATAAGGAAGGGGTTGGATTCATGATCCAAGAGAGGAGGGAGTTGGAGGAGCAGTTTAGTTGCTCATTTGTAAGCCTAAGGGCATGTTTGTAATGGCATTTTTCTGCCATTAAATATTCATGAGAGTTGTTATCAGATGGTATGTTTTTTTCCCATTTCTTTGATGACTTCTTTCTTGAATATATTGCAGGTTTTGAGGATCATAGTTGCCATTGATTGATGGATTCATGAACAACAGAGGATCTATTGTAGCTTGCCCATTAAATCATTTTTCACTGTTTAAGAAATCTTTTATTTTTTCATAAAGGATATTTGTACAATGGATTTTCTTCCTTTTGTCATATTCACTATGGTTCTACTCATCATTATATATCCCTTTTGTCTGATATGCAGTTTGATTTCCTTTGATATGTAGGATATTATGACTCCATGCCTAATGGAATGCCTCTGCGCACATTTGTTTCCCTCTCCCTTTCTTTCCCATTCTTGTTGATCTACCTACTCAAACCAATTTAATACATTTATATTCTAATGGGTATTGACCTTGCACTTACAGTAGTCTAAGTGTGACTCTCAGTGCTAACAATATGCTTTATTAATACTAAGTCTCCATCTTTCATCATCGGGTTGTATAGCTTCTTCCACAGGAAAAGTTTTCTTACCAGGGACTTCAACTCATACAAATCCCCTAATTTATTCCATAATTCCTTGGTTGTAGCTTCCCCTGACATATTCAGTAATATTAAATCTAAGAGACACAACTAGATTGTGTTCTTTTCCTTCTAATCCAACTTTGTCTGGTATTCGATTTACATTCATGTAGGATAAATCACACAAGATTTATCGTGGGAAACCTTTACAAGAAAACCATCCAAAAATAGATCTATTATTTCCCTTGACCAAATCTATCCAAGCCGACCAACTTCCTATCCATGGCCAAGTGATCTTTAACCACTCAACTCTTGACACATTACAATGGAGTATCACCAGTCTTTTAGACACTTTCATTACATGTAATCCATGGGCTCTAAAACCACGGGCTACCAAAACCATGTGCACAAAACCACAATTGTTGACCTAACAAATTTGACTCTTTTACCAAGTCAAGTTTAACCTAAAATTCCCCACTTTAAACTTTACATGGGGTTTCCCATGACCAAATCTGTCCAAATCTACCTCAAAATTAGGGTATCTAGGAATTTTGTATGCTCCCCCTATCACTTAGCTCTATGTCCAGACTTTACTGGTGAAATTTCAAACTCGTGCCAGGCATGCCTAACCAGTTCTTACAATCGTATGCCCATTTACATTCAACTCCATTAAAATTTAAAAAAAAACATTGTTGATATCCCATCACTTATGTCACCATCTTCTTGCCTTTCCCTTGCTTTAACCTCCAACTCTTGATGCTCGCTTCTTGGTACGTATGTAACTAGACAAAAAATCTAACCACGACAACAGATCCAACCACATCTGACATATCCATTAGATCCAAGCATATAAACCATATATCATTTTCACACTCTAAGCCAAAACCCGGTTCTCCTTCACAATATGAATCACGCATAGATTCCACTCAACACAATTTCCTTGTCTCTCTCTGTCATTGGCTCCCATCATCAAACCACTCTCACTAGAGAGTCTAGGTTTTCCCCTCTCTGATACCAGTTGTTAGGAAATTAAAATTGCAAGAGATATAAAAATACCAAGAGCATAGCAACATGCATACATAAATCACAAGAGATTTATCCTGGAAAACCCTTACATGAAAAACCATCCAACAATAGATCTAGTATTTTCATGGACCAAATCAAGCCAACTTCATATCTCGATCCAAGTGAGCCTTCACCGCTCAACGCTTGACACATTAAAATGGAGTATCATCAGTATTTTAAAGGCTTTCATTACATGTAATCCATGAGCTCTAAAACCACAAGCTACCAAAACCATGTGCCTGAAACCATGACTATTGAACTAACAACTTTGACTCTTTTACCGATTCAAGTTTAACCTAACAACAACAACCAAGCCAAAGTAATCATTACATATGTAATATTTGATGGTGACGATCCCTAAGTTTGGATGATGACTTTTGATGTAAAATTCCTTGGTTGTGGTGCACCTTAGGTTGGCAGTTATGTTTTGTTGTGATCATAGCGGAGTTTTGCTACGAAGAACATATTTTATTTACATGGTACAATACTTTATTAGACTGCACCCCCCATTGGCACACATGTCCACCAGCATAGATCCATCTTAACCTCGGATCTATAAAGCACAGAGAGGGATCAAATCTCTCGAGATGCTAACCTTTAACATTTCTTCAAGTTTTTCATATATATATTAAGCTGACTATATTTTTATAAATATTATTATTATTATAATAATTATAATTATAGGATAACACTTAACATTTTACACCTCAACTTATCCCCATACTGAGCTATGAGCATCTCTCGGCACAATGATGATTTAATCTATTGGTGACTAATTGAAGGGGGATTGTGGTTGTAATTTATCATTAACATTTATGCATGCATGTTGAGGTTTATTTAACTATTCAATGGTTAAATTAATCTAAATTATCTAGATTAAGGTTAATAGCTTGGATGTCCTACTTGATTGGATTCCTTTTCAAACTTGAAAGGGCTACTTGGATGTAGTCATCGAGGATTTTTATTGGAAGGCATGTGGCATACTTGGAAGGACATGCATGTGGCACATTACAGGAATTTACCTGGTCATCTTACTATATTTGGGTGTATCCTTGGAAGGTAAACTTGTCGAGACAATTGTTTTTATTCTTGGAGGTCTATATCTATTTATTTGATGGAGTTTTGTCATGGTCAAAACCCTATTTTTCCCTAATATACCTAGATTTGTTTTATTGTAGGTTTCCCACTTACTATTTTGGGATCTGAATACTTCATCTTGCACATTCATCCATGGAGTTGGTTGTCTTGGGATTTGCACATGTGGATTGGATGCATGTATCTTGCATACCACTTTCTATTTTTGGAGGTGGGTTATGGATCATTCTCCTAGGAGGAATATTTTAATGGTATATCTATTGTGCACCTTGGAGGGCATAATTTGTTAGCCCTTCTAGGAGGACCCTTAAGCACATCTTCCTAGATTGAAAAGTATTTCATTATATTTTGCAAGAATCCATTCTTGGAGGGTGAATTCTATGTGAACCCATTTAGCACTTGTCTTGGTATAATACCTACTTTTGGATGGTGCCTCATCTCTTGGAGGTTATTATTGCATATTCTTGTGGATTTTTGGATGAGGATGACTTCTCTTGAAAAGTATATTGTTCACTTGCCTTAATATTGTCAAACATGGATCTAATTAGTCCAATATTTTACTACTTGTTGTCTCGTCTTGGAGTTAGTTAGAAAGATAATATGTTTTATTGTATGAAAGACTTAATTCACTCTACATAAAGAGGAGTTTCTCTCCCTTTCATTGGGGATTTGGAAATTCGAGGATTGTGAAGAAGTGAAAGAAATTAAGGAAATTGTAGGAACTTAGAGATAATGTTGATCTTCCCTTATGTATCAAATTGTTGAAGATTAATGAAGTATTGAGGTATTAATCTACTTCGTTGTATGGTTATCTTATGCTATTAAATTGATGTTTATATGTCATAGAATTTCTTTGTTATCATACTTATGTGAAGGGTTAATAATGAATTAAGTTATTCACTTAGGATTAAGCAATATCATGAGGTTTCCCTCTTGTTTATTTTTTGCTTTATTTTTGCACTTCTTCTTTCTTCTATTAATTAAGTCGCAGATTTTGGAAGTACATTTCAGCCATATAGCTTCTCCTTCACATTTGTATTAATGAGTGGCACCCATATCCCTCCAAGACTTGATTCCATAGTTTATTTTCAACAAACACTTTGAGGTAAATTGCATTAAACTAGTTACTTTTACATTAAGTACACACCCAAGTGATGAACACATCAAAAAAGTTCTTTCATCCAAAAGGTTGAATGTGGTAAAATAATTATTCTCAATCGTATAGCCTACCTCAAAGTAGTGGATTGTAACACGCTAGTTCCTTCATGCATTCAATGTTTCATAACTCCATTAGCCCTTATATTGATAGGAAAAGTCTTACATCATCTCATTTACTTATTCCCCTCATTTTGCTTTCATTTCCTTTCCACACCCCCTTTTCCATTTCCACTACCACATACCATTACTACAACCACATTTTTTTATCAAGGTTTTCTCTTCACTTTTCACCTTAAACCCCCACTTCATAGCCTTGATAATCCTATCCTTCAAGAATTACCCCTTGATTTGGAGAAAATACAACCAAGAAATAAAGGAAGAGCTATTGAGGTGATAGTAGACAGACTTACTAAGTTGCACAAAAGAAACGCCTTGGTGATTGAGAATTTACACTTTTGTGGGTGCTAGATTTTGTTGTAAAATTTTGATGTCGTTGTCAAAGATAAATTCCATTGCCTAGATTTATAGTCTTGTTACATTTAACATCTTATGAGTTTATTTTGAAGATCTATTTCTCATATGGTGAATCCATAGTTGATGGGTTGTTGATTTTAGAGGTGAAGACAGCAAGAAAACACTTCAAGAACTCACATTGGTGGCTCCACATTGCAAAACTTTTATGAGGTATTATGGTATGCATGTATTTTTAGATTTCAACATTCAAGGATTTGAATTAATGGCTCCGTCCAAAAAGAATTATTGAGATGATTTGTTTACCCCTTTGTATTTTTCATCCATTCCTGGATCTCCACGTCATCTTCATCCTTGGATTAGGATTCATCATGTTCCAAAATTGTCGAGACAACCCCATTTGCCTTATATTCATCTTTCATCATTCATGAAGTTTATTGTTGAAAGTAATAGTGGTCATGAAGATGTTTTGATCACAATTTTTTCATTTTCTTTGAATAGAAATAATGCAAGGAAGTCGCATTGTGATTTTAGCACTAAAGAGATAAAGTCATTTCCATATATTTTTAAAGAATTTCAAAATTATTGGAGGTGTGGATATGGTAATGAGAAGCATGTAACAAATTTATGAGACATATTTTTGGATTGATATTTACGCTAAAATAGAATAAAAGGTTGTTGGTTTGATGATCGTCCATGAGAAGAACCCGTCAAGTTCTCTCTTGGTTGCACTAATGGTGAGATATGACACTTATAGTTACTTGGTAAAAATTATAAGTTAGAAAGAAATTTGCACATCTTAAGAATAAATTGTAACATTGTTCTACATCCCATGAGCCATTATCATATTATATTTCAGAAATTGGTGATGTATTTTTTGAAGAACATATCACAGCCCCACATGTAGAAGACATTGGTCATGAAGTATCCACCTCATTCTCCCATGAAGAAGAGGATAGTGTAACTTATAATTTATTTCAAAATTCAAACATTAATGATGTAATGGTTAATTTGGAGACCTTTTTTTTTAACAAACCCTTATATAATGATGAAGTATTAAATGTATGTATTTCTTCGTGTGATAAGAATGAGGGTAGCCAAATTTTTTAAGTTAGTAAGGAAAAATTTCAGCTTGATAGTCATACTTTGCAGATGGATTACTGGACATGCTTTGGGGATATCATCTATGCCATTGATGGGGATGATTATAGGGAAGAAAATGTTGGTTATGTGCCTCTTGGACAGTGATAATAAAAGTGATGGAAATTTATAGCCACCTTCTTCTTTAAGTTTTTGTAGAAATGCATGTGGCTTTTCAACTGGAAATCATGTTTTTGGTGTTGGGAGTTGTTGGGAGCAATGAGATATTGAGTACAGATTTTATGGCAGACATTTCCAACCATCCAATTGTGTGCAGAATCTTATTTCCAAATCTGAAATTTCATCTCATACTTCATCATCATGCTTGGAAGAAGACTTTCTTATTGGAGCATTCTACATCCTCTTTGCTTAAGAGTGTTGATGATGTTTTTATTGTGGATTTTCCTTTTAAGATGCCCATATTGGATAGTTTGAAAGTTGATGATGAGGTATCATGTGCATCTTTCATATTTTATTTCAAACCTCTTCAACACTGGATTGAGTTAGCATGTCCTAGAACATGCAATTCTTTTTCAAATTTTTGTATCCATTGTTATATATGTAATGTAACTTAATTTTGCAACCATATTGTAATATAGATCCCAACATATACAAGTCTTATTTTTTATGTAACATTGTTTTGAATTAGTAGCAAACACAAGGGTAAGGTCCATGGCCTTGAGGTGATGTTTGGATGGTGGCATTGGATATTTGATTTCACTTAGCCTTTTGTTTCATCATAGGTTAGAGAAATGTAGGATGAATAAGCTCAACAAATGTGAACATTTGTTTACTTTCATGCATATTTTTGGCATTTTTGTAGCGAAAGTTTGAACTCTTAGTGTTGTGTAAAAAAAAAGAGAGAAAGAATAAATATGTGGTGTTTGTGGATGTTAATATGTATCCATCGTGCCAAATGGTCACGCCTCTTATTTCTTATTGGCAAGTTCAAAAAGAGATTCATGGGGTTCTCATGCACTCTCAAGAAGAGTGCATTTCCTCAAATTGGAGACTATTGTTACACCACATATTATATGAGGTTTCACTTTGTGATTTTCATCACATTGATGGAGATTTGTTGCTAGTTCCTTGGAGGTATTTGGCTTGAGAAAGTCTCACTTATCCTTGGTTGGATGATTGTGCTTGTTTCTTGGTGATCTTAACACATGTGCTTTCCTTGTTGATCACCCCTTGGTTTCACTTTTGGATGGTTGTGGAGCATACTACCTAATTATGGTGCGGTTTGGTATATGTGTTTATATTGGATATGGATGATGGTTCTATCCATCAAGGAGTTAGATGATGGTGTTAGGAGGTAGATGTTTCATGTGTTTTTTATGTTTTTTATGTTTCCTAGTGACTTTGGGTGTTGATGTATGATGTTGGTGTCACTAGGATGAGGTGTTCTACATGCTCCTCATGTGTTGGATTTGTTTAATGATATTAGTACCCTTAGTGATGTGTTATTTCCTAAGTTTGAGTTAGAGGGGGGTACTACATATGATTTGATGGTGATTTAACATTTTTCCTAAGTTTGGATGATGACTTTTCATGTAATAATCCATGGGTTTTGGTGCAGCTTAAGTTGGGTTTTGTATTTTATTATTATCGCAATGGGGTATTGTTAAGGATAACATATTTTATTCACATGGTCCAACAACTTATTAGAGTGCACCCCTCATTGGCATACATGTTCATGTTGATTTAATATGTTTGTGACTAATTGGAGGGGGGATTTGGTTATATTTGAGCACTAATATTTGTGCACACGTGTTGAGGTTGATTTCACTATTCAATAGTTAAATTAATTTGATTTATCATAATTAAGGTAAATATCTTGGGAACCCTACTTATTGGTTTCCTTTTCACACTTGAGGGGATTAGTTGGAGGTGGTTATGAAGGATTTTTATTAGGAGGTGTGTTGCATACTTAGAGAACCACATGTGTGGCACATTACATGCATTTACTTAGTCATATTAATATATTTGGGCATATACTTGGAGGGAGAACTTGTGGAGACAATTATTGTTATTCTTGGAGGTCTATATTTATTTATTTCATATATTTTTGGCATGGTCAAAATGTTAATTCGCCCTTATCTCCCTATAGTTGTTTTGTTGGAGGTTGCCCACCTACTATTTTGGGGTTTGACTACTTCATCTTGCACATTTATCCATGAAGTTGGTTGCCTTGGTATTTTCACATCGATTGGTTGCATGTATCTTGTGGACCACTTTATATTTTTGGAGGTTGGATATGGAGCATTATCCTAGGAGAAATATTTTATTGTTATATCTCGTATGCACCTTAGAGATAGCACTTTGTGGACCCTACTAGGGGGACCATTGATGGATCGATTCCTCTCTCTTTCTCCTTTCAAAAACCTTCTTAAATATAGCCTGAAATCAACCCTTGTTTGTGCAACTACATCTTGGAAGCTGTGGAGGATTAGTTATTTTTTTCAATGAATTCTTGAGCCAATTTTCAATATACTCCTTTAACGATGGAATTGTTATGTCCCATTTGACCCAAAGAGAAAATATGTCATCCTCTATTTCCTTTCACTTCAGAGAATAGTTCTTGTATTGATGTTAAATGATCCTCGTTATCGTTAACGAAGCTAACCAACCATCGTTTAATGTCCTCTTCTAGGAAGTTAGTGAGGTTGTCAAACTCACCACCCCACGAAATCTTGAGTATGTTTAATTCAGATTACAAGTGTCCCTTGGTTAAAAATGTGGATTCTATAATTAGTGGTGGACCCTCAAGGTATTTAACTATGTCAAATGACTTTAGGAATGAGTCACTTATTTTTCCCTCCAAATTTTTACAAGTTGTAATTAGTTCTTGGAAGACTTATATCCTTGTGAACCAACCAACTTTTATTTGTTTCATTCTATTCTTTGAAGGTAAATAGTGTTGCCTCCTTGTGAAATCAATCATATATGACACTCGTGTTGTAAATGTACTTAGATCATTTTTATAAAAATACTCATCATTATCCAAATCTTATTGTAGGTACTTTGTAAGAGAAGAAATCATTTGTGACAAATTCCTTAAATTTGTGCCTACCTCCTATGCCTCCAAAATTTTGTTAGGATGCTTATTTATATTCTCTACAACATACATTATGATGCCACTTAATAATTTGGCATCTTTTTTTACTTTAGAGGATGTACCTAGTGTTTCTTGTGGAATTGTTTCTGGGACAATAATAGATAATGGTTCAGCAAATAGTGATCTACGAATCTAAGCATCCTCCAACTCACTTATCCTCTTCTTCAATATAATATTCTCCAATTATTGTTTTGTAATGGAATGATCCAAAACATCACTAGATTTCAAATGTAGCTTGAGGATTCTAGAGGATCCCACTTAGGAAACACTCACCTATGAATTCGTTTTCTCTATAATTTTCTTATTCTTAACATGAATTTTCTCTTTTTCAATTTTATAGCCTCTTTATTATACTTAGTATTATGCAGAGTTAAATATTGTTCCTCAAAAATAGTTAGTCCCCCATGAGCCAACTCCTTCGTTATTTGTTGACTTTCAACCATTTGCACCACCACTGATTCAGGCACTTTGTTTTTGTCGTCAACTTCCATCTCGGCTACATCATTTCCTGGGTCTTCGGAGTTTTGAGCACTTATGTTGCTAGTGCTCCTTTCTATTTTTATGTGTGCAACAATGTTTGATTTATCCATATTAAAATAAAGGGGATCATTTTTGTCACCTCCTCCCACACATCCTTCATTATTCTCACCTTTACTTGCCAAAATCCTAATGCACATATAAATTTCATGAATGATAAGAAATTTCATTTGAAATGATTGCTAAGAAATTTCTTACCTCTCATGATTGATATGAAATTTCATTTGAATTGATTTCATCCCAATTGAATACTACTTTCATCCAAATAGAAAAGTGTAGTATACACAGAACATACCTCGAAATGTAGGTTGTAGTATCATGTCCCACAAGACATGAGAAAAGACAAGAAAAATCTTAGTAGGGCTCATATAATAGGCATATGTCAATGTGAGTTGTATTGGCTGGCACTTCAAAAGATGGTGCCATAAAATCCTTCAACGAGTTCAATCCACCACCTTGTGAATCCAAAAAAGAGTTAGCATCTAGAAACCTAGGAACTTTGTTTGGATTGAAAATTTGCAGCATTTTTTTTAATACATTCGGATTTAACAGAATGGGATTCCTCCCTTCAGCCACAATTTGAATCATTTTGAGTTTTGCGTTAAATCTACTTGAGCACCAGGAAATTAAGTCTCTGAATTCAAAGGCCTAGGACATGAAACCAGCCTTAACTAGACCAGTTGTCCAAATCTTATTGGTGATTTTTTTCTCTGGGCTGAAGTTGCAATACCACTAATAAGTTGTAGACCAATGAACATTTTTATCCTAGTGAGTGAGGGAATTAACAGTATCTCCACAGAAAAGTTCCTTATTTTTTATAGTTGTCATATTTTTCACTCTTTCCAATACACTTTGATATATGTGAATATTATTAATATGAATTACGGAGCTTTCACTGATAAGAAGCTAAGATCATTAATAGTTCTTAACGAAATGGTTATGATATTTAGACACTTAGGAGTTATTTAAGATCAACTTGGTCTAATGTGTCATTAGGTTAAAGTGTGTTTCTTAGTGTGTTTATATAGTATGCATTTGTAGTTATGTAATCCAGTAGTCACGATATGTTCTAGACATGGAGTGATCTGGTTGCTCATATTCTCCTTGATCTTAACAACTACATTGTTTCATGGCATAGCACTCGATTGGTCCGTAATCTTTATTTAAAGAGCATGGAGGGTCATTTTTTGATGATCAATTGCGAGAAACTCTCTTGTAATATTTTTTTTTTGCATTGATTAATTTCCTCAAGTGGCCACGTTGGATGAGGCTATGGATGTTTACCCATTGGGGTTTTACCATGTAAAAACATCGGTGTGTTGATCTATCATCTGGTTATGTGAGTGTTTACTAAAGGTGTTTTTCCTTTGTTGGAATACCCTGTGTTGTAGAACATGGTATCAGATCTTGTTTGAAGACTCGCTCCCATTGCGGTTTGATATTTTAAAGTCGTGTTGTCACATATCCGGTTTCTTCTATTTTTGTACATTTTTGGGTCAAGAGGACTATTCCATTACATCCAAAGTACTCATTTTAGATAAAAACACTTTTTGTTTCACTCAAAAAAGATTTGTTTTCCCAAGATATATCCATTTCAGTCAAATCTAGAGGTATAAAGCCTGAATACACCATTTTTTTTTAAATTTACAGAGATAATGTTTCAATTTTCTGTTTTTATTTCTAGGTCGTTACTCTTCCCAGCCTGCATATGCTCTTTTCCTTGCGCTCTGTCCAATCTCATCAAATCAGAAACAAAGTGAAAAGTGTTTTCTTATCTATATATGCTCTTTGTTCTAGACTCTATATGATCTCAGCAAATCAAAAACAAAGAGAAAACTTGCATTTTTCAGGTGAGCTAACTGAGATCTACCCCCTTGTTTTTGTCGAGAAGGGAAAAAAAATTGTGTTTGAACGCATGAAAAGAAAAATTTTTAGGACACGCACCTTGAGGCGGAGAACAACAGCAACCCCCATCCTCCTTCTTAATATTATAATGTGTTTCGCACTAGCTCACTTGGTTGAAAGTTGGTATTTTTGCTAAGAGCTCTTGAATTCAAGATTATTTTTTGTTACTTCTTGAAAAAGTTTATGAATTCATTCTAAAGTGCATTTCACTTAAATTATAAAAGTTAATCACTATAAAATAGCTTTCATATTTCTTTTTTAGTTAATTTACAAAGTAACTTCATTCTAAAAGTGATTTTCACTTATTCTATAAAAGTGGGTCACTTCATAAGTAAGTTATTTGTAAAAGTGCGATTGTAAGGAAAGTTAGATGAGGAGCATCACCACATGGACCAACTAATTTTAGTTGTCACATGGCTATTTGGTTACCGTTTATGCATTTTTTTCAAAAGGGAATAAGTCCATTTTCAATGTCGTTTTTTTTAAACAACCTATTCTTTCGAGATATTTTCATCCAAACCATCAATTTCATCTTTTGAATCCATATTATTTACATATTTGAATATGGATTATTCAAGTGATATTTTGCTTACCAGTACCAACTATTTCTCATAGAAATCCCATATGAAGGATGTACTAAGAAGTAAAGGATTATATTGAATTACCTTGGGAAAATAACACATTGATCTAGAAAAGAAACCCAAAAGGAATAATAAGAATGAAAAAGCACGTGGACTAATCAAAATGCCCATCTCTCATAATTTAAGGTTTTACTTCTAGGAATTAATGACCCCAATGAAGCCTCCGAAAAACTTCAAGCTATATTTGGTAAACATAATATTATTCAAGCCCACTAGATTGAAAATAAGTTAATAACTTTAAGTCCCAATGTTTTTCCTTACATTGAAGATTATTCATCTAAGTTCAAAATAATTAGAATTTTATGTATGGATTGTAAAATAGATCTAAAGGATGACCAATGCATATATGTTACTTTTGCTAAGCACAGTAGTGCATATTTTATCTTTGTATCTATATTTTATGCCACGAGAGAATCTCTAGGGAGTGCTTATAAAGAACCCTCTCTTGAATCTTTTGTGATTTTCTGATTCAAGAGCAAGATAAGCTTGTACAACTTGAAGTGATTATAACTACAGGTACATCCAACAAAGCCTTTGTGGCCCAACACAAAGATAAATCCAAGAATCCCAAGAAGCAACATCCTCACCACAACAACAAGAAAAACAAGGGTCCCAAACCCTCTCTACCGGCTTCTGCTAATGATGGCGACAAAGGAGTAAAATCCAAAAGTAAAAAAATTGACAAGCATTGCAATTTTTGTGGGAAAGATGATCATTTGAAGTCTAAATGTTTGAAAAGATGGATGCCTTAGAAACAATGATGAAGAAGCAGAACATCAGCATTGAGTTTTCTTCTTCTAACTCTTCTTCTCATGGACATGCACTTTCTACTTCCAGTTTCTCCTTCAATGCAACTTCTACTTATTCTTTTGATGAGTAGCTTATTGATTCTAGATCATCTTATCATATGGCTCAGGATAAAGCCATTTTTTCTTCTCTAAATGAATGTCACACCAAACAAATATTTGTTGGTGATGATAGATCTCTTAGTGTTGTAGGGTTTGAAACAATTCAGGCAAATAATGGTCATTTCAATGATGTATTTTGTCTTCCAAGTCTTTCCTGCAACTTTATATCATTGTATCATATCATTCATTCAGGTGAAGGTAAATCGTAGATTTTTCACCTCACCGAGTTGAAATCAAAGATTTAAAAGATCCTAAGCATGTCCTAGCAACTAGAATTTTTTATGATATTACCATGTTGTACAAATTTGACAACTCGGGGTCATCATATTTTCCATCAGTTTTTGTTTTTCATAGTGATGACTTGAGCAAACTTTGGCATGAGCAGTTTGATCATCTAAACCATCGCTCATTGCAGCAACTATGTAATCAACATATTGTGACTAGTATTCCTCTCGTTTCTTATAGAGATGGTCTTTGTATTGTTTTTCTTCTCAGAAAACATCATCGAGACAGTTTGGACAAACGTGCCACTTGGCACGCCTCAACCCCCTAGCGGTTTTTTTCACGGTGATTTTTGTGGTCCACTTTCTTCTCCTTGTTTCTCTAGGTGCAAGTACTTGTTAACTTTCATTGATGAGTTCCCCAAACGCACTTGGTTTTACTTCCTAAAACTTAAGATTAAATTTTTTGACAAGTTTTTTGCCTACAAGGCGCTTGTAGAAAAATAATCTAGACATCAACTTCAAAAGTTAAGAACAGATAATGGAGGTGAATATGTGAAAAACAGATTCACAATTTATTGCACTAAACAGGGCATTCAAATGCAACACATTGTTCCATATACACGATAGCAAAATGGTGTAACTGAGAGAAAGAATCACACATTGAAGGAAATGGTTAATCGTGTGATTCAATCTAAAGGATTAAGTCTTCATTATTGGGTGAAAACCATCAATTGTGAAAATTGCATAGTAAATCACACTCCCACAAAGGATTTAAAAAATATTACACCAAAAGAAGCATAGAATAAAATTAAGCCAAATGTAAGCCACTTCCATGTATTTGGTAGTGTAGCATGGGCTCACATTCCTGATTAGAAAAAGAAAGCATTGCAATCTAAAAGTGAAAAGTTAATTTTTGTTGGATATTCTAAAGATGTTAAAGGCTATCGACTTCTTCAACCCCATTCCAATGAAATTATTATTTGAAGAGATATTAAATTTGATGAAAATATATTGACCTGCAAGCCTAATTCTGCATTTTTGTCGTCTTCGTCCTACGAGTCATCTTCAGCGTTTGTGCCATCTTCTATTCTTATTATGGTTTCTTCTTCCTCGGATGATGACAGTGAGGATGTAAATCCACCTCCACCTACTCACCTTCCTCCAACACGAACCTGCACCAGCACCATTGTTTCTCAAATGGGTATATTCAACACGAAAAACAGTTGGTGATATTGTCAACCATCCTTCATATCAATGTCGGACACATTCACAGTTTTAGTGAGCCTCTTCTCTTTTCGCTTAAGTTTTAAAGACTCATGATCCAAACACTTTTGGAGAAGCTTCAGGTCATCGAGATTGAGACACAACAATGAATGAAGAGTATCGTTATTTAATGGTGAATGATACTTAGGATCTTGTACCTATTCTGAAAAAAAAGAAAACTTGCCAGATGTAAATGGGTGTATAGATCTAAGTATACATCAAATGGAAGTGTTGAAAGACACGAGGCCTGACTAGTTTCCAAAGGGTCCTCTCAAGTTGAAGGCATAGACTGTAATGAATTTTAGGTACCAGATCTATTATGATAAGAAGAAAATAGAAACACTACAGAAAATACCATTGGAACAACAAAATGTAGAGAAATCAACACCAAAATGATACATTTATTGATAGAAAGCGATGTTCACTTGTCTCTTCTAGGGGGGAACCTCCAGCAGAGCAGCTCTCTATTACAATAATTCCCATGACAAGGATTTCTCGTGCCTCGTATTCCTATTTATAATAATTCTTTCTTCTAAAGAACATTCTAGAGGAAGATATTTCTAGAAGCATAAGCTTCTATTAGGTATTTTTATATTGACTTGTTCATATTTATTAAATAGGATTTGTTAACTAATGTTGGCCTTTATTACATGGAAAATATAGTAGTATACCTATCTGAGGGGTTAGGGAGGTTAGGTCACTAACATGCCCTCCCCCTTGAATAACAACCTTGTCCACAAGACTTGACATGAGGAAATTGTTGCAGAATGGTGGTCAGCTCCCAAGTGGCATCTTCTGGAGCTGTATATTTCCACTAAACTAACAGTTCCTTGAAGGTGTGTTGACAGAGACAATGTTCTCAATGGTCCAATACTTCTTGTGACTGCAACCAAATGGAACCTTCTTCTTCCAACTCAGGGAGAGTGGTTTCAGTTTATCACTTACTTACAATCACTTTCTTTAAGCATGAGACATGAAAAATAATATGGATCTTAGAATGACTGGGTAGAGATAACTAATAGGCCACGATCCCCACTCGCTTGAGAATTGTATAAGGACCATAAAATTTGGGAGCAAGTTTCTGACAGTGTTCAACTTTGAGTGAATTTTTCTTATAAGGTTGCAAACGAAGAAACACTTGGTCCCCTTAAGAAAATTGACGTTCAGAACAACCCTGATATGTTTGTTGCTTCATGCGATTCTGAGCCATGAACAAATTTTCTTTGAGGGTACAGAGAATGGCCTCTAGGACTATAAGATATTTTTCAACCTCTTGAACCTTCGAGACACCTCGCATGTATGAGAGAAATAACAATGGATTTTATCTATAGGCTTCTTCAAAAGGATTCATGCGAGTAGTTGTATGATAAGATGTGTTGTACCACCATTCAGCTAGGGTTAACCATTGAGCCCACTAGTTTTGTCTGTCGGATGAAAAACACCACAAATATGCTTCCAAACACTTATTGACAACTTCAGTTTGGCCATCAGTCTAGGGATGATAGGTGGTGTTGAGATGAAATTGTGCTCCCTGGAGCCTCAATAGTTCTTTCCAAAAATTGTTGGTGAAATTTGGATCTCGATTAGAGACAATAGAATGAGGCATGCCATGAATTTTGAAGATATTATCCATGAAAATTTGAGCCACAATGGATGCGGTGAATGGGTGTTGAAGAGCACAGAAATGATCATATTTGGAAAAACAATCGACTAGCACCATGATGACTAACTTATTGCCCGATTTAGGTGAGCCAACAATGAAATCCATAGAAATATCCCTCCAAATAGCAGGGGGAATCGGAAGCAGTTGGAGTGTGTCGTAGCTTTGACTATTTTTCCCTTGTTGCATTGACAGACATTGCAGTCAGCCAAAAAGGTGCGTCAAACATCCTATTTCATACCATCCCGGAAATAAATAAATAAAATAAATAAATTGTTTGACCCATTCATAGGTTTTGGTAAACCTTGAATGCCCAGTTGTGAGTGAAGCATGAAGCTCATAGAGCACTATGGATTTAAGTTGTGACTGTTTGCTTAAATACATATGACATTTGTTGAAAATCTCTTCATTATGCCAAGAGTACCCTAGAGAAGCTAGAGAATGGTGTTGCAATTGTTGGATCAGAGAGAAATTTTGGGGTCTTGCAGCCATTCTCGGAGAACATCTTGCAGTCAATCTGGTACAATGAAGGAGAGGGAAAAGAGGGACCCTTCTTCTTCATACTTCCTAGAAATGTTTTTAGCAACCACATTTTTTTTTCCCTTATAGTAATTGATCTCATAAACAAATCCAAATAGCTTGGTCGCCCATTTTTGTTGCTCCAGGGATGAAATTCGATGTTCCGAAAAATACTTGAGGCTCTAATGATCAGTTTTAATTTGGAAGCGTTGCCCCAATAGATAAGAAATTCATAGATCCATGGCATGCAGAATAGCCAACATTTCCTTTTCATAGACTGTTTACCCCAAATGTCTCTCTGAAATTTGTTTTCTAGTGAAGGCTAAAGGCCTACCATCTTGCATGAAGACGACCCAATTTCCTTTCCTTGAATACTCTCATTCTAGAACAAAATTCTTTATGAAGTTGGGAAGTGAAAGGATAGGAGTCATGCACATAGATTCTTTGAAGGCATGGAAGGATTGATCAGTTGTTGGATTCCAAGTGAAAGCGTTATTTTTAAGGAGAGCAATGAGAGGTGTTGCAATTTTTTCATAATTTTGAACAAACTTGTGATAATATCCCTTTAAACCTAGAAAATCATGCAATCTCGTAAGATTTTTAGGGTGAGGCCAATCATGTATAGCTTCAATTTTCTTAAAATCCACCTATCCACCATCGTCGCCAACAATATGACCCGGGTATTCCACTTCCAAGGCTCCAAAGGCACATTTAGATCATTTGAGGAAAAGTTAGTGCTAAGAGAGTAGATGGAGAACTTGATACACATGGGTGAGATGGGTAGTCCAATTTTTACTATAGATGAGAATATCATCAAAGAAAACTAAGACAAAATGACATAGAAAAGGGCAAAAGATGTGATTCATGAGACTTTGGAAAGTGGAGGGAGAATTACATAGGCCAAAGGGCATTACCAAGAACTCATAGTGACCCTCATGAATTCTAAATGCAGTATTGGGAATGTCTTCATATTTCATACATATCTGGTCATAGCCAGAATGGAGATAAAGTTTGGTGAAGTATTGAACACCACTCAATTCATCCAATAGGTCATCAATGATAGGAATGGGAAATTTTTCTTTGATTTTAAGTTTTTTTAGGGCATTAAAATCAGGACACATGCGCCAAGTGCCTTCTTTCTTGAGTACCATGACCATAGGATAATAATAGGGGTTGGTACTAGGACGGATAACACCTGCTTTGAGCAATTCTTGAAAAAATTTCTCAATTTCATTCTTCTGGGAAAAGGAATGTTGATAAGGGAGAACATTGGGAGGAAGACGACTTGGGATGAGAGGAATGGAATGATCATGGACGTCACAAGAAGGGAGAAGTCCCTGGGGAGTGGTAAAAATAGTTTGGTGTCGGGAGAGTACAGATTGGAGGTCACAATGCATAAAGGGTCTATCAACGGCTTGAATGGACTGGAGTTGGGAGATAATTCCATAATGACATTTTTTTAGGAGATTTTCCATTCGATGAGAACCAATGATCTCAGGGGAGCCTATTATGATGCCTTGGAACTTATATTGTTGTCCCTCCTATTGGAATTGCATGGTTAATTCCTTAAAATCCATGAGAATGGGTCTGAGAATGTGTAACCATTTCGCACTGAGCACAATGTCACAACCTCCCATGTCAATATCAAACATATGAAATTTCAAGTGATACTGGCCAATTTGGAGCTACGCATTTTCACAACGTCCCCCACATTTCATGAAACCTCCATTGGAAATCATGATTTGAAAATTATTGACTACATGGATATAGAAATTTATTTCTTGGTCCATGCGGCGATGGATAAAAGTATGGGTGATGCCACAGTCAACAAGGATAATGACTTATTGATTCTTAATGTAACTAATTAACTTGAGGGTTTGGGGAGTAGAGAATCCAATGAGGGCATTTAGTGAAATCAACGGTTCAATTTCTAGTGGATCAGAGGGTGGATTTAGATCAGCTGGTGGTGGTAGCTTGTCCATGGGGGAAACATCTGCCTCTTCTTCATAAACATCCTCAGACATGGCCATAAAAATCTTTTGTTCCTTACACTTGTTCCCTAGAAAATATTTGTCATCACAATTATAGAAAAAAACCTTGAGTTAGAATTCACCCATTTCTTCTTAGGTTAAGTTTTGGATCTTGAAAGGAGTTGCAGGAGGGGAAAGATTGGTGGGTTTAGGGTGAGGAAGAAATGAGGGTTTTCTAGTCTCGGAGCAGAAAATATGTTGTGCTTCCTTGGCTCGTTGAGTAGCTTCCAACCAACGTTGGGGGAGTGACATTAGGACATGCGCACAGATTTCATCTTTTAGGCCACTAATAAAGCATTCCCGGAAGAAGGAATCTAACATTCCCTCCACTCTGAAATCCAAGTGATCAAATGAGGCAATAAAGTCTTCCACTGTCTCGTACTATTTTAACTTGGTCAAACAGCCTAAATGGTGGGTATCAAAGTCAAATCATTCATAAATATTTGCAACAAATTTTGGCTAAGAAACATACCCTTAGCGTGCCTTTATACGCCATTGCCACCATTTCCATCATTCTAAATCCAAACAGAGGATACCGTAATGAATTTTCGCTTACTCATTAGTAATTCCATGCAAAGAGAAAAAATGTTCCATTTGAGTGATTGAGACTATGGTATCTGAGCCATAAAATTTGTTCACCTCAATTCTTGGAAGATGTAGGTCTCGAGGAAGGTGGTTGGAATGAGGACCTTGGAAATGGGAAGATTCAGTGTCTTCGTGATAGGAAGGTTTTTCAGAATAGGTAGGGTTCAGGGAGTGATCCAGGGGATCAAATTTTGCTCAAAATTCAAAGTGCTTGGAATCGCTTCAAATCAAACAGGAGCGTAGGTCTCATCGTCACGAACCCAACGCAACTCGTTTGGGTTCAAACGGACATCGGATGAGAGAGATATATTGTTCTGTTCAAAACGACAAACAGGCAAAAAGAATGTGTTGATTGTACAGTCTGTACGGATGCTGACGTGGCAGGGCCATACGACACATGGTAGGCAACCGTGTGGACAATTGGCGGCGAATGGGATGACAACACATGGCATTATCAAGGCGAATGGTTTGGTGCCACATGGCCCAAACATGGGCTGCCATGTGGCACCCCGTAATTGGTTGGTTGTATAAAATTTATTTGGGTCCACCGGACTCGACCCCGTGACCTCCATCCGCATGCAAAGTCTTTGCAAAGTCCACCAACCAACGTGCCATAACATATTGCTTATTATATATATGGTGCAAATTGTATTTAAGTTTGAATGCTTTCAAATTGGCACGGGGGTCGGGTTGGGGCTTAGCCCCGGCCCGTGGTTATGTTGTTATGTCATATGGCCACGGTTTAAACCTTTTTGCGCGCACATTCAAACATTAACCCCCGGTCGTATACATTGTAATATGACCATGGGTGCGTGGTATGTTTTAACATAGCCCGGTCACATGTGTCTTTGCATGGAACCACCAGTGCGTCTGACCGTTGACGTTTGATTGGACTTGGCCCCTTTTATATGTGTGTGAGGTCATGTGATGGCCATACGCCCGTGGGCCTTAGATGGTTAAGGGCCAGTGTGTAACTATTCTACAGTTTGTACCAGTTGTGCGGTTGCACCCGGTGCTAAGTTTTAATGCATAAAAGCACGTGGGGGCTAGGTTGAGGAAACAAGGGTGCATTTTAGTGATCCAGAGACAACAAGTTTGAAGGGGAACTTCCAGGAAGCCTATCTTCTTCAATTTTTGGCCAAACGAGGTGCCAAAAAATCCCAGCTAGGGGTTTTTGGATGTTTTGAATCCATTGGAGCCATCTATTTGGAATTTTGAGCATTGTAAATCACATATTTGAGCACTTTGAGCAAATAATACAAAAGATCCATTGGAAGCTGGACCAGGAGATGTAGCCCAAGAGAGGGGTGAACTCCTTTATCATTTGTTGTGTTATGTGTTTTCTGTTCACTGTTTATTGTTGTTGTTTATATGCATATTGAATGAGTATATAAAAGTTGTGTTGCAAAATTGATCCATTTTCATTTTAACACATGAATTAAATCTTGCAAATAATTTCAAGAATACAAGTCTTCTTCATTTTTAGATCAAGTTGGTATCAGAGCATAGGTTTTTGAAGACTTGATTATTTGCAAGTGTTTGTTTTCTGATGCTCATAAGGTTGAAACTCACAAGAGGAGAAATTCAACTTGTAGAGCCAAGTTCTCATCCTTCAAGAATGAAGATTATATCATCACCGCAAGTTTCAAGGAGGTATTCACCAAGTATGGCTCATGAAGAGAGTCATGAACATATTCCTACAGAAGATGAAGATCTCAGAAAAGTTGTCATGGAAATGAGAGAAATGATGAAACTCTTGATGGAAAGGCATACAAGGTTGCAAGGTGAAGGCTCCAACCCTTCAAATCACAAGGGAGACAGTGGTGATAAAACTCCAAATGGAAATGGAGGGAATGGTGCTTCTCCACCACCCTCACCTCCATCTTCTTCTTCTTCTACTACTAGTTCAAGACCTCTTCCAAATTCTCCAAAAGGACATGGTAAAACTCC
>ML825046.1:42604-66109 GCA_009831015.1 Picea engelmannii | reverse complement strand
CGGAGGAATGACCCAGATAGGTGAATGGTCCAGGATAAGAAATCAGGACAATTATTCTTCCATGCTTGAGAAGAATAATCCATATAGCCCATCGTTGATGTTTTAGTCTCTGAGGGAGGATGCTCTTCCAGATCTCACAGATGTGAGTGGAAGAATGGCCCAGATGACTCAATTATATCATGATATTGTTTCTGTGCAGGTTGATATCAGATGATATGATTTCTATGGAGACTGTATGTCTCTAAACAGTAGAGGTATGCTACTGTGGTGGATATGTTCCACTGGTTGTGACTATGTGCAACGGATTGAGTAGTTGTGTACTACTATAGATAGACACAGTCATGTTCTATTAGTTAACATTGTACTAGTTGTCATGGAGATTATCCAGTTGGATAATGATGACAGTGCTTGTGATTTAATTAGCCTATGTGGCTATAATGATGCTACTGGTTGAATGGTCTGTTTGTGCTCAATACCATTATCTATTATACCTCCCTAGCTAGGAGGGAGTGTTGATATTATGGTAGTTGCGGGAGGTATTAACCTCCATTTGTGACCTCTGACAAGATTAGAATATTCCGGAAGAAAGAAAAGATTTGGATATAACCCTAGAAGAGAAGTCGGCTAAAGGAAATATTATATACGAGGTAATTAACACCCAAAATGAGAAGTCGGCCCAAGCAGTATAAATATAGGAGGCTAGTCTTCACTTTAGCCATAATTCTCATAATTGTAGAAGTGTGTGCACTGCAAAAGCTCAGTTTGTGTGCAAGTCTTGGGAGTAGCTGCTGCTGAGAGTTCTGCAATCTGCATTTTCGGGTTTTATGGGTTGGACTCTTTGATCAGTTTTGGTTATCTTTGCTTGGTGCATTAGCCTTGGTTGGCTATTGATTTGTTGCCGAAAATTCTTCTCTCTGTCAAGGTCAAGGTGCTTGGGGGTGGCATTCGTGCCTATGGTTGGGTGACAATATTGCTATATTGTCTATGGTTAAATGAGCACATCCAATATTCTAATACGACAGTCTTTTATGCGTGAATAGAGATGCCAGGGAATGGAGAACACTCGCCCAACCATTTATCAATTAATTGTGCTCGGTTCTGGTTAAAGATGGTAGCAACTTGGTTTGAAGACAAGTCGAGTCAAGATGATGATGCAAGTGGACATTTGTAGAGGAGATGGGTCCTCAATTCTAGTCATTCGACAAAACTGACTGCCATTAGCATGAGAAATTTGGCGTTCAATTTATGTATAATCCATGGAGATGCCAAGTCGTCTGATATTTTGTAATGTCCCTTTCCAAATAAGAGCTCCAGAGAGGAGGCTTAATGGTCTAAACCGCCCCGTTAGACTATAGCCAGGGCCAAAGAGGGGTACACAAGGTTACTAGAGGTCACTCCAGTCACATGTGTTATATTCGGAAAGTGACATTGAGCTAAAAAGGGTTAAAAGCGCTTTTAAGTCATTATGAGCAAAAAATAGAAGTCAACAGTGAATTAGGGTTTCAATAGTGATTTAGGGTTTTGGAAGTCAACAGTGAATTAAGGTTTCTGCAGTGATTTAGGGTTTTGGATTCAACATGATTTAGGGTTTTGGAAGTCAACAATGAATTAGGGTTTCAACATGATTTAGGGTTTTGGAAAGCTATAAAGGAAGGGTCAACAACCTAATTCATCATTATGTCAATTATGACTTGTCATTAAGGAGAAGAGGTACCTCTCATGAGAGATAGTTTAGTGTATTCCAGGAGGAAGACACCAGTTGGCTGGTTTTGGTGTTGAAAGACACACCCTAGTCACCGGGAAGATCATCCAGGTCTTCCATCATTCTTCATTGATTCCGCAGTGCTCCCATATTCTGGGTATTATCTTTTAGTTGCTTATTTGTATTTTGGCTAAGATCCTTTTGTCTTTTGATCTAGTCGAGTGTTGTTATTTTATTCAGCCGCAGTTGCTTATTTGTATTCTGGCTAAGATCCTTTGTCTGTTGATCTAGTCGAGTATTGTTAGTTTATTCAACCACATTCAGCCATTTTGTAATCCACAAAGATATCATAATACAAACTTTGCATTCCTTTGTCGCGTTTATTATTTGTATGATCATTTATATGCTGTAAACCTTTGATCCTACACACACATTAGCAACGTTTCCTAGACTAGCCAAGTCAGGAACATTATAGTGGTATCGTAGCTTTAGTCCTACCAGCCTGTGACTAAAGACAATGAGTGCAACAGAAGACCCAGAGGGCCGTGAACACGTAGGTGACGAATATGTCACTTACAACATGCATCAGGAAAGAAGGCATAGGTCTGATTTCCCCCCTTTTCCTCCTAGCTTAGAGGAAGAGGAAGATACACATAGAGAAGCAGAGAGAAGGACAGAGCGTGAGGCTGAGCACGAGGCAGAGAGGATGATAGGAGAACGATATGAGCGACCAGAGGGTAGTGGCACGACCCCCGTAGATCCAGAGGCAACTTTCATGCAGGTTATCAACGATATGTTAGCTAGTCAACGGACCATGTCTCAGTCCTTGTCAAAGGTGGTTGATAGATTGGCTAGAGTGGGCACCCCAGATACACAAGTCCCGCATGCAGCACAGGGGAACTCGGGAGCAGGCAGTAGACCCCAATCACCCTCTCGCACATACACCTCTGTGAGTAGGATTCCCAGACCCTTGTTTCCCCGTTTCCAGAGGGAACCCCCATTAGAAACACTGCCAATGATAGCACATAGGCCACCCACTCATGCCGACGACATTGCAGAGTATAGGAGGGAGTACGCAACATTGGGTCATGACTTCCATCAGGACATGACCTTAGTCGAGTACGGTGGACTTAGACTTAGGAACCTCCCCAGAGAGCTGCAGAGGGGAAGACCACAACAACAGTAGGGGCATAACCTCGATTTCATCCGAAAAGTTGGGAAACTCACCATCCCTTCTTTCGACGGATCGTCCAAAGACACAACCAGAGCTTGGGTACAGAAGCTAGACACGTATTACAAGCTCAACCAGATGACCGAGACAGAGGCCATCAATTTCGCGGCCTTACAGTTGGAGGGTGAGGCACACGAGTGGTGGTATCATGGACTAGTGACATTGGGTCACAGTCGCATCACCTCCTATAGGGAGTTTATAGATAGGCTCATGGACAAGTTTGACAGGAAGGATCCTGAGATACACTTAAGGGATCTAACCCAGTTGAGACAAACTGACACAACATAGGCGCTCATCACAGATTTTCAGCGGGTAGCTGTGGCAGTGACAGATATATCAGAGCCCAGGCTGATCATGCTATTGATAGAAGGACTCACAGAGCCTTTGAGAGGATGGGTGAAGGCATACATGCCTCCCACTTTGCAGGATGCCATCCTTCGCACTCAAGATCTAACAGACTTAGTGCCAAAGGCTAAAAATTTCTCCAAACCATTTGTGCCCCAGAGGGATCGAGACAGGAAGCCATTCCAGAGAGAATGGAAGGGAAATGAAAAGTTGGATGATGAGACTAGGTGAGAGCTTATGAGGAAGAAGCTTTGCTTCATCTATAGAGATCCTTGGGTCCTAGGGCACAAGTGCATGGGCAAGGGAGAGATTCATTATACTGAGGTAGTAGCAGACGACGTGGACAATGAGGAGGAGGCGCAGGACATTGGATTCACTAGTTCAGAGGAGGAGTCAACACCAACAGAGGAGCAACTTCCCTGTAGACCACTGACACCAACATGAGCCCTTCCTCCAGTAGTCTCACAACTGCTAGAGCAGGCTAACAGGAGGAAACCAACAAAGGGAGGAGTCATAGCCACCCTTTTTGGTGTTCCCAGGTATGATACCTTCAGTATCAGAGAGATTATTCAGGGGCAACGAGCAATGGCCTTGATAGATGGTGGGGCCACCCACAACTTCATCGACGCTTCACTAGTATCGAGACAGACACTTCAGACATAGGAGTTTGAGGGGTTTGATGTTGCGGTAGCAGATGGCCACACAGTGGAGTCTCTAGACAAAGTTCCAAACTTACAGATGAAGTTAGGAAACTACACAGTGAGAGACACATTTTATGTGGTTGACCTATCAGACACATATGTGGTGCTAGAAGCTTAGTGGATGGGTTACCTTGGGAAAAATCACTACCAACTACCAAACCTTGGAAATGGGATTCAGAGATCAGGATGGGAAGAAGGTTGTTCTAAGAGGTATGTCGACAGGATCACCCAGGACAGTTTCAGCCAAGAGGATGGAGAGGATATTCAGACATGGGGAGGTAGCATATGCTGCAGAATGCTTGATCACTACTCAGAAGGATTCAAAAGGTCGACAACAATACGATACATAGATCAAGAATTTATTGGGACGACATCAGCAGGTATTTGAGGCAATTCCACCAGGGAGACCACTTGACAAGGGGTTTGAGCACACCATTGAGTTGGAGGAGGGATCCAAACCTATGATCACTCCCCTCTATCGTCATCCTAGGAGGTTCAAGGATGAGATAGAGAAGGCAATCATGGAATTGTTGGCGATGGGACACATCAGACCGAGCAACAACCCATTTGCTTCTTCAATTGTCTTAGTTCTGAAGAAGGATGGCACCATGAGCATGTGCATTGATTACCGAGCCTTGAACAAGAAAACCATCAAGAACCGATACCATATCCCACACATTGACGAGTTGATGGATGAACTGCATGGGGCGGTTTTCTTCTCAAACATTGATCTACGCTCTGGATATCATCAGATCAACATTCGAGAGAAGGACATAGAGAAGACAACATTTCGATGTCATTTTGGACACTTCGAGTTCCTGGTTATGCCATTTGGGCTAACCAATGCACCCACTACATTCCAGTCTTGCATGAACCATATATTCAGGGATCAGTTAAGGAAATCAATCTTGGTTTTCTTCAACGACATATTGATCTATAGCCGGTCATGGCAAGAGCATATGAGGCACCTTGATGAGGTATTGAGCATCATGGGGGCACAATCATTATATGCCAAAGAGTCCAAGTGCGAGTTCGATATGACAACGCTTCTTTACTTAGGCCACATCATCAGTGCACAGGGGGTATTGGTGCACCAAGAGAAGAGAAGGGCCATTCTGGATTGGCCGACGCCCAAGAACGTGACATAATTGAGGAGCTTCTTCGAGATGTGCAACTATTACAGACAGTTTGTCCATGTTTTTTCTCAGCTTGGAGCACCGCTGACAGATCTTACCAAGCATGGGGCCTTCATATGGACCGAGAAATCATAGGAAGCCTTTGATCACATGAAGGAAGTCATGGGCACTTGTCCAGTGTTGGCACTACTAGATTTCACCTTGCCATTTGTACTAGAGTGTGACGCATCCGACAAAGGTATCGGTGTAGTTTTGATGTAGGGATGACACCCCATTGTATTCGAGAGCCGGAAGCTTAGTCAACTTGAGAGGTTGTACTCCATTTATGACAAGGAAATGTTGGCAATGATGCATGCCTTGACCAAGTTTAGACAATATTTGTTGGGTAGCAAATTCGTGGTCAAGACCGATCACAACAATTTGAAGTATTTCCTTGAGTAGAAGGACCTCAGTGAGTGCCAACATAAATGGGTGACGAAGGTATAGGCATTTGACTTTGACGTAGAGTATGTCAAGGAGAATAAGAACATTGTGGTCGATGCACTATCGAGGAGACCTGCGACATGTTCTTTGATGGAGATTTCAGCAGATTGGAAATCTCACTTGTTAGTGGAATATTCCAAGAACAAGTTCGTTTGTGAGGTGATGGATGGGCAGATACAGGATGATCGATATAGGGTCATCGACGATGTCATATTTTACAAGGATAGAGTCTACTTGGTGCCAGATTCAGGGCTTAAGAAGAAGATCCTCACTCTAGTTCATGATTCACCTCTAGCAGGCCATCAGGGGTTTTTCAAAACCTACAGACAGATCAGAGAGAGGTTCTCATGGAAGGGCCTCAAACAGGACATTATGAGACACGTCGGTGAGTGTGTGACTTGTCATCAGAACAAGTCAGAGCATTCTCTTCCAGCAGGGCTACTTCAACCACTCCCCATTCCAGAGCAGAAATGGGAGAGTATATCTATGGACTTCATCACGGGTATACCTAAGGTCCAGGGTAAGGAATGTATCTATGTAGTGATCGACAAATTGACCAAGTTTGCTCACTTCTATGCCATACCGACATAGTACAACGCAGTTCAGGTAGTCGAGCTTTTCTTCAAGGAGGTCTTCAGACTTCATGGGTTTCCGAAGAACATTGTCAGTGATAGGGACAATCGATTCATAGGGACATTTTGGAGAGAGTTGTTTCGGTTGGTGGGGACATAGTTGATACCTAGCACTAGATATCACCCTGAGACATATGGGTAGACTGAGATTGTCAACAAGTGGGTTGAAGGGTATTTGAGGAACTATGTAGGAGGACAACATAGAATGTGGGTAAAGTGGTTACATTTAGGAGAACATTGCTACAACACCACCTTCCATATGTCCATTGGTATGACACCCTTTCGAGCATTGTATGGATATGATGCTCCCACTTTGGTAGACTTGGTCTTCGGGTAGAGCCGAGCTCCCAAGGCCAAGGATTAGATCATAGAGAGTCAGGAGATTCTCAAGTTGTTGAAAGAGAACCTGCAGATGGCGCAAAACCGACAGAAGATAAGTGTGGACAGGCACAGGATAGAGCACAACTTTGAAGTTGGAGATTTGGTTTTCTTGAGACTCCAACCCTACAGACAGTCATCTCTGAAGAAGAGTGGGGCTGAGAAGCTCAAACCCAGATTTTATGGTCCTTATAGGATCATGCACTGAGTAGGCGAGGTTGCTTACGAGCTAGAGCTTCCAGAGGGGAGCAAGATTCATAACGTGTTCCACTTGTCTTGCTTAAAAAAGGCAGTGATACAATTCATTAGCACATTAGAGGAGGTTCCCCCATTGGATGAGAAGGGATAGTTGGAGTTAGTTCCGGAGGAGGTTTTGGAGTTATGGGAGCGAAAATTGGGGAGCAGGGTCATCAGAGAGTGTTTGATCAGATGGAGAGGGTTTCCAGTAGAGGACGCTACTTGGGAGAGCGAGCAGGTGTTGCAACACCCTGGACTGGTATTGCTTGAGGACAAGCAATTTCGGGAAGGGAGGACTGTAATGTCCCTTTCCAAATAGGAGCTCCAGAGAGGAGGCTTAATGGTCTAAACCACCCCATTAGACTATAGCCAGGGCCAAAGAGGAGTAAACAAGGTTACTAGAGGTCACTCCAGTCACAGGTGTTATATTCAGAAAGTGACATTGAGCTAAAAAGGGTTAAAAGTGCTTTTAAGTCATTATGAGCTAAAAATAGAAGTCAACAATGAATTAGGGTTTCTGCAGTGATTTAGGGTTTTGGAAGTCAACAGTGAATTAGGGTTTCAACATGCTTTAGGGTTTTGGAAGTCAACAATGAATTAGGGTTTCAACATGATTTAGGGTTTTGGAAAGTTATAAAGGAAGGGTAAACAACCTAATTCATCATTATGCAGATTATGACTTGTCATTAAGGAGAAGAGACACATCTTAGGAGAGATAGTTCAGTGTATTCCAGGAGGAAGACACCAGTTGGTTGATTTCGGTGTTGAAAGACACACCCTAGTCACCGGGAAGATCATCTGGGTCTTCCATCATTCTTCATTGATTCCACAGTGCTCCCATATTCCGGGTATTATCTTTTAGTTGCTTATTTGTATTCCGGCTAAGATCCTTTTGTCTTTTGATCTAGTCGAGTGTTGTTATTTTATTCAACCGCAGTTGCTTATTTGTATTTCGGCTAAGATCCCTTATTTTTTGATCTAGTTGAGTATTGTCAGTTTATTCAGCCACATTCATCCATTTTGTATTCCACAGAGATATCATAATACAAACTTTGCAGTCCTTTGTTGCGTTTATTATTTGTATGATCATTTATATGTTGTAAACCTTTGATCCTACACACACATTAGCAGCATTTCCTAGACTATCCAAGTCAGGAACATTACATATTTTGCTGGCATATATAGTAGATCCACATGAATATCTACTACACAGGGGACGACGTTAAGATGTCAGATCACAGATGATCACTAGAATGTCCACCCTCATTAAGAGGGAGGTGTGGTGTTTTCTCTCCTCTAGCCGACTAACGCCTTTGGACAAGGGTTTCGCTAATTAGTCATGTGAGGTGATTGAGGGAGTAATGCTGAGTTGGGTACAAGTATTTCCTAATCCATGTGAGGTGGCTAGGTGTGAATAAGACTTGCAACTTAGCCTTTCTTATGCCATGTGAGGTGGCTAGGTGTGAATGAGGCTATGGTCGTAGTCTTGCTTACGCCATGCGAGGTGGCTAGGTGTGAATAAGACTATTGGGAGAGGAGAAACATCACAACATGGTCATGGAGACTATGGAAGTGGTTGTTTACCACTAGAAAACATGCTAGTAGGTATGTGCTACTAGTGGATTGCTACGTAGTTGTGAGACTATGGAAGTGGTTGTGTACCATTGGACAATAGTTCTGTACTACTATGACATGGAAACAATTGTGTACTATTGGACGACATTAAAGTAGCTTTGTGCTGCTGGTTGATTGGAACATAGTCATAAAGAATTTGGCAGATGATTTGAGCTACCAATGGCATGGTAGTACCAGTATGCTACTAGTTGGTTGCAGAGTAATCAATGGATTACTAGATGAAGGAACCAAGACATTGGTTTCACAAGGAAACCTCGCTATGTCTTGGGGGACATTGGTTCCATGAGGGAACCTCGATGTGACCTAGAGATGTTTGAGGCAGGGATCAAGAGGGAGTACACCGTTCCTCACAACCCTCAATAGAATGGGGTCGTAGAGAGGAAGAACAGATCTATTGTTGAGACATTCAAGGTGATGATTCATGATCAACATTTACCTATGTTTCTGTGGGCAGAGGCATCCATGACTGTAGTGTATGTTCGGAACATAAGTCCTTGAAGAACATGAATCCCGAGGAGGCCTTCACTGGAGTGAAGCATGAATTTGGACACTTCATGATATTTGGGTGTTCAATATACATTCATGTACCCAAGGAGAAAATGACAAAGCTAGACCCTTCAGGTAGAAAGGGTACATTTGTGGGGTACAATGATTCTTCGAAGGAATACTGGATCTACATCCATGGTCAGAGACAGATTGAGTGAGAGACAGGAAGAGGTGGTACCTTCCGAGAGAGAAAGATACCTCAGAGATATTTGTGTTGTTCTGCAACTATGAGCCACATCATTGATTCTAAACCTTCCTGTTATGAGGAGGCAACTAGTCATCCAATATGGAGAGATGTCATGATGGAGGAGTATCAATACATCATGAAGAATATTTGTGGGATAATGTTCCGAGACCTGAAGGGAAGTGTGTAGTGACTTCCAAATGGATCTACAAGATCAAACACAGAGTTGATGAGAGCATTGAGAGGCAGAAAATGATATTTGTTGCTAGAGGATTCTCTCAGTTGGAGGGAATAGATTATGAGGAGACATTTTCTCCTATTGCTCGATACACTTCTATCCGGATGATTATTTCCCCTGCAACATCCATGGGTTAGAGAGTACATAAGATGGATGTAAAGACAACCTTTGTCAATGGAGAGATTGAGGAAGAAGTATACATCCAACAACCATATGGTTTTGTGATACATGAGAAGGAGTCTCATGTGTGTAGGTTGAAACGTGGCCTTGTATGGACTCAAGCAACCACCTCAAGCTTGGTATGCAAGGATTGATGGACACCTGATGATTTTTGGGTTTCAACAAAAGTGTTGTCAATCCTAGCATGTACTACAAGACTATTAATGGTGAGTCCCTGATTTTGGTCCTCTACGTTGATGAATTATTCATCATCGGTACATAGAGACTTATAGTTGAATGCAAGTATGTGTTGGCCTCTAAGTTTGAGATGAAGGACCTTGGTATGATGCACTACTTCTTGGCACTAGAGGTGTGGAAGAGAACTAATGATATCTTCCTGAGTCAAGGGAAGTACACAATTGAGATATTGAAGAAGTTTGGGATGTTGAATTTGAAGCCTATGGCTACACCAACGATGACGAATCTGAAGAAAATAAGAGTGTCTTCTTTTGATTTTGATGAAATTGATCCGACTCTGTACATACAACTGATTAGATAATTGATGTATCTAGTTAACACCAAACCAAATATTTGCTATGCAGTGAGTGCACTTAGCCAGTTTATAAGTCAGTCGGGATAGACACACTGGATTGTTGCGAAGCATGTGTTGAGATACTTGTGAGGCACAGTTGGACATGGTCTAAGAAATACTTCCAGTATTGATATGATATGGAAGGAATATATTAACTCTAATTGGGCAGGGAGCGCAGTGGATAGAAAGAGCACCTTTGGGTATTTCTTCACTTTGGGATCTTCCATGGTTTCCTGGTGTAATAGGAAACAAACTTCTGTGGATGTAGAAGCAGAGGGAAATGCATTAAATATGTCAGTCCGTGAAGCATTTTGGCTTCGCAAGATCCTTGCAGATTTATCTAAACATATGCTGGATTCCACCATTATTCATTATGGAAACCAAGGTTGTGTGAAGATCTCAACTAATCTAGTGTTTCATGACAAATCGAACCACATTGAGATAAAGTAACATTACATATGAGACATGGTACAAAGGAAGGAAGTATTGTTGTAGAACCTTCCTACAGATGGGCAAGTTGTTGATGTTCTTACCAAACCAGGACGAAGTTCAAGTACTTCCGTGACAAACTTGGCGTGGCAGAGAATGCCTCCCTTGCTGAGAGGGAGTGTTGATATTTGTATCTTTCTGAGACATTCTCTAGATCATACTCCTCTATGATTGAGTTGAGTTGATCTGTGATGACACTTATCTGAGAAGGGATAAGGGTGTTTGGGATTATATCCCAACGTTCCTTATTGAGAGCACATGAGGACACGTCCCATGTGGAGAGCACATGAGGACATGTCAAGGGAGTTGACCCTTGATATCACACACTATGAGAGTTGACCCTAGTGTTTCTAGAGGGTGTAGCCTCTATAAGTCCACATGGGAGTGCCATGTGTTAAAAACATTCTCCAGATCGTACTCCTTTGTGAATTGAGTTGAGTTGATCTGTTAGAACGCTTATTCGAGAAGGGATAAGTGAATTTGAGCTTTTATTCCAACATCCCATGTGGAGAGCACATGAGGACATGTCAAGGGAGTTGACCCTAAGTGTTCCTAGAGGGAGTAGCCTCTAGAAGTCCACATGGGAGTGCCATGTGTGAATTTTTTTTTGCTACTATGGTGGTTTTGTACCACTGGCAGAGACTGCATGTCTCTGGACAGTAGTTGTGTACTACTATGGAAAGATGCGTCCCTAGCTAAGAGGGAGTGCTAATGTTTCAACATTTGGTGGAACTTCTCCTAGATTGGGCTGCAGACCAAGGGAGATAGGATACACTTATCATAAAGGCGCACTTGTGGTAAATGGGCCTAGACGTAGTCCTTCCTTGATCATTACAAGGAATAATATGGACTCGAGTTGCTTGAAGTGATTTCCACATGTCAGTTAGCATCAGGATGACATTCAATCATATGTGTGTACTTATGGTGAATGGTGTGGTCTTTGTCCTAGTCATGGTGATTTGACAAGGAATAATAAAGACTCAATATGCTATATGCTATTACATGCGGGCCCAGAGTGAACCTGATCTTAGAGAGAGTTAATTAGCTCAGAGGGAGAGATGCATAAGGAGTTTCTCCTCAGTTCAGGTGGGAGATAGTTGTCTCCAAGGACTAATAGACAAGCATCATGAGTCTAGGGTGAAGTTTGTATACATCAAAGACAAGCTTGACATGATGCAGAATGTCTCCCTCGTTGAGAGGGAGTGTTGATGTTTGGACAACATCGGGAAGACATTCTCTTAGAATAATAATTAATAATATAATTATTGATGATTAAATATCATATATAATAAGTAAATAATAATAATAAATAGTTATTGATTATTCTAGGGACACATCCTTTCATGGACGGTCACCATATGTTCCCTATATATGGAACACTAATCATTGTAATAATATATCGATCATATCTCATATGAAGAAAAACAACAATTGTCATATCTATTTGTTGGCTCTTCTCCAACTTGAAGGGAACTTTCTTAACGATAGGATTTGTTATCCCCACTTTTAGGGATAACTAGGAGATCGTGTCTTGAGGCCCACAGGTCCTAGACATGGAGTACTAAGAGTAGGATTGCCCTGAGCATGGCCCTGGAGGGCCTATCATTTTCTTCTTCCATCAGCTTTGTCTTGTCAGCAACAACAACATCCATCACCATCGGCTTGGTATTGTATCACAAGAGGTTCTTTCTCCATGAGGTAATTGGTCCAGGTATCATGGTATGTGTCACCTTTGATCATTAAAACCTTTAAATATATGCATATGATTCCTTTTATCTCTAACAATTGCTCGGACCTTACATTAGCCTACATGACCATGCTTGGGGAATTTGACTGGGTGCCCTAGCAAGCCCGTGCCCATAGGTCTTGGTTTACAACTGGGGGAATTTCTGAAAAGCCATCGTCCGCTCCCATCATAGTACCACTGTTTCATCTTATCACCCGCTCATCTATCCCATACCCCTTGTCCGGGCATTGGGTTGACCTATTTGTAGGATTGCACCTTATCTCATGGGAAGAAGGGGCTAAAGGCCCAGAAGGTAAAAGCAACTGGTAAAAGAAAAAATCCTAGAAATGAAACCTTGAGATGCTTCGCCCAGGGATCCCCGAGAAGGGAATAAAAGGCCTCTCAGCAAGAAACAAGAGCGACTTGGAAAATAACAAACAAGACCTAGTCAGAGGATAGGGGGTCTCATCACGAGCCAACCTATTAGGTTCATGGGTACCTAACACTATGACATTGCCACCATCTGGTTACCACGCCAGGGCAGTGACCTTTGGTTGCATGGCCAAGGGAAAGGGGGTCTCATAACGAGCCAACCTTCTCATCTCTGTGAAAGTACTTGTGGGTAACACTGTCAGCTTTGGTCACCATGCCAAGGCAATGTCCTCTGGTTAGCCCTTGAATAAAAATAAAAAGAAGAAGAAAAAACAAATAAAAGAATAAAGCAAGAAAAAGAATAAAGGCAAGAGCGGGCTTGGAAAAAAATTCATCCATGACAGGTACAATTGGATTTCTACAAAGAAACCCACATATAACATTATGAATCCTTGGCTCTCACTGCACCCACATGTCTGGACATCCCCTAGCCACATCACCTCACTTACATGGCTTGGATGAAATCTTCCCGGAAACTTTCCTTTTCTTGTGGACACTAGCCCAATAAGACGTCTTGTCTTTTTCTTCGATCTTGTATTGCAGGTTTTTGTAATGTCTTTGAGATATTGACTGATGTATTAGGGTTTTTATGCATATGTTTAATAATATTGATGATGAGATGTGATTAACATTTCTATGATCCCGGTGACTGATGAGCCCATGGAGGGCGTAGCTTTTGATGTCCAGGACCATGCCCGACGGACAAGTACCATTTGGACCGTTACACATGGGGAGATGACCAGTTCGAACCTCCATGGGGATGAAGAGCCCACCAGATGGATGCTGAGACTCCATCAAGGGGTAGAGACATGATGGAGATGGATCATAGCTTTTGCACCAGAAAGGAAGAGGACGTTCCATTAGAGGCACTCTAACAGGACTAGACTTGGGGGGAATGACCCTTTTCAGTGGAACGCCAGCCTTGGAAGGCTTGGGACATCTCCGTCTTCACCATGACGTCATCCAGCTTCATGGATGCTTTTGGAGGTAGATTGGGTAGCAATGGCACATGCGACATGTTGGAGAGGCCCCTGGGGGGCTAACATTTTTCTCCTTGGTGTCTCATTTGCCCCAGAAAGGGCTAGCGCCTCCCTTGAAGGGGATTTTACTCTCATTTTTACTTGATTATGGATTTTTACTTAGAACTTAATGTAAAAATAGTATGATGGCCTTGTCGGCGTTTTTATGACCTAAAAGGTAAAATTAGGTCATTGATACACTATATATTGAGGGTTTTGACTCTCATTTTGATCATAAATTATCACTCACTCATAGTGAGGTCTGATTTTTAGCACCCTATTGGGGTTTTTGGCTGAACTAAGTGATGCRCATTAGTTGAAGGAAGATATTTTTGGCATTATATGGTGTTTCTCTTGAAGGAAGGTTTACAACTAGGGTTTGCATGATTATTTCCTAATGACTTGTAAGTATTTTCTGCAAAACTTCTTGATTGAATGGTTGTAGTTTAATTTCTTGCACTTATTTATAAATATTGCTGAATCAAAACCCTAGGGGAAAAACACACAAGTAGGTCGTTGTCTCATGTCCCCTGGTAGAGAAGATTTAAGCCATTGAAGAGGAAAGAGAGAGCCTAGCCATAGCTACACTCCTTTTTCCTTCTTCCTTTATGCTAGCCGTATCATTTTGACTTCAAGAGGAAGAGGACGTCCCAGGCCTAGGTTATCTACACTTGGGGCCGTTTTCTTTTAGGGTTTGATGAAAGAGCCTTGCCTTAGCAACACTCGCCATCTCAAACCCTCCTGTGTTGAATTTCTGAGCTAGCCATTTTTGCCCGTCACTTCCTTCAGCTTCTGCGTCCTTCACTTAGCTGACTCCATCTTCCCTTTTTAAGTCACTGATCTCCAAGACCCCTTGCGCTGAAGTGAATTTGGTCATAAACAAACTCTTTAAGCCTTTTGAAACCCTAACTATACTAACCCTAAACTCTAGCTAACCCTACTAACCCTGGAATTCTCATGTCACCCTTGGTTATTTCATCTTGATGCAACAACGTTTCACTTTGTAAGAAATTGAATGATAGTTGAAGGCATTAATTGATTAAAGAGGTTGTTTGTTGTATTGAATGCTGTATCATTCTAGTATTTATTGATGAAGTGACATTACTGCCATTACCATTTTGTAAACATTGACTTCATCAACATTTACTTTTAATTGCTCATTTTGAATATCAAATAGTCTTTAATATACTTGAAGTACTAACTAGGATTGCATGTATCAGTTTCCTTGTTACATTGTCTCAAGCAAGTGCTTTTCGTTTCTTTGGTTATACTTTATTATTGGCTGTTTAGCTGGGACTATCTGATTGGCGGTGATCTGTGAAAGGGGGAACTTGTTCTTGTCCTATTATCCTTTCCCCTTTCAAAACCCTTGGTCACCGGGGACGTCTCCCCTGGGCCTAGCCTCCTTAAATAGAAAGATCCTTCCCATCGTGGTGACATTGGGTGGGATAGGTTCCTGTTACGCCAGTTTGGCCCTCTACCTTATAGCCTTTTATCTCAGCTACAAACTATGCGATAACATTTTGGTGCCATTGCTGGGGAACACTGAGTCAAACCTTCATAAGACGACACTTTTTTTGTAAGATTTTCCCCTATGGTTTCTATCTTACAAACTTACCTGGCGACTCCACTTTGGGTGTTTTCCCTTATCTTTTGATAGTTTCAAGAAAAATATCTGGCAACTCCACCGATGACGAAGCCAACTATGACTTCACAATGGGATCCAGGGAACTACAAGCCTTTAGACATGAGAAAAATCTAGGGATACCCACGACAAATACCCCCGATAGAAGAAATATGGCTCCCTAAATTCACTGGTAGTGATGGGGAAAGAGCTGACTTTCACGTGAATACTTTTTATTCTTATTTTGGGCTCCATCCTGTCGACGATGTAGTGATGAAATTTTTTCCCACCACTCTTCACGGGAATGCTAAAAGATGGTATGATGATCTTCTCGAAGCTAGCATCACCTCCATGAACCAGTTAGAAGAAGTCTTTCTCAAATAATGGGGCATAAGATTGGGAGACATCTCAGTACTACTAAAAAGATTCGAGCATATAAAACAAGCTGAGATTGAAACCCTATTTGACTTCCAGAGTAGGTTTGAGGGCACTCTATGTCATATTCCTAGAAGCCATCGTCCTGAAGACAAGTATATTTTCCATCTCTATACCCATGTGATCCTGGAACACCTAGGCTTGCCCCTCAGTAACAAGGGCCCAAGGACGCTTGATGAAGCTTACGACATGGCTACAAGAATTGAACGAAACATCTCGTTATTTGGGATAAAAGACCTCTTCACCTCAGGTACTCTTAGTATGGGAAGTTTGTTTTTCCATGAAAACTTCGTTGATGATTTCCAGGAAGAAGGGGAACAAACCATCATTTAACAAAGGATTGCTGAAGACATGGCCGAGGAGATGGAACCCAAGCAAAATGATGAAGTATCAACCTGTGCCCCTCCCTCTGATGAAGCAATCCAAGAGCCCGTTTCTCCTGCACGACAAAAGGACGATGAGGTTAATTGCTTTCCTTTTCAAGATTCCAATGACACTTTGTTCCATGATTCAAAAAATGAAGGAGAAATGGAAGCCTTGAACAAAATGAATATTCCTTGCTTTACAATCAAAGACAAAGAAGCAATCCATGAGGATGAAAGAATAACCCATGCTGAAAACACCAAAGTCCTCGAAGCTCCTGCACAAGAAGAAACAATAAGTTGCCCTCCTCCCCAAGATTTTTATGCTTCTCTACTTTATGATGGGGGAGATAAGGAGGAAATAAATGTATCCTTGAATTTTTCAAAACCCGCATTTTATGACACAGATAGTGACATAGTTGATAACATTGATGAGTTCATACGTGTTGGGAGACATGGGTGGGATATAGTTGGTTATGACATGGATCCCATCTATGACATTGAGAGTCATTTCCAAGTGTTGCCCTTGCAATTATCACAACAAATTACTTTTGACCAGTGGCAACGAGGAGATGAGATTTTTACGCGTACTTTTCAAAAAACCAAGGATGACCTAGTACCTTGTTTTCCTGATGATTTTAAGTCTTACCTTGAGATTTATGATGAGTACCCTTCTGAGCACTTGGATTCTCTCCATGAAGATGATTATCGACCACCACTGTGCTCAGTTCTTAATACAAGTAAGGACCTCCTTTGCTTAAAGGAGGATCCTTGTGAGGATTCTCCCCAACCACTTTTGATTACTATACTTTGTTGTGTTGCTATAGTTGTTGTTGGGAAGTATGTTTTTGATTTTGAGTTTCCTATGGGGAAAACCCTAGAGTCCAAGGGTTGTTTAAAGGTTACAAGCTTAAGTGTATCTTCTCAGTTTTTCAACTATCCCTTGAGAATTTTCCAGTCATCTAATACATCCTTATTAATCCCTTTCTAGACTTCACAGTATTAAAACGTTTTAGGTAGCCAGTGTGTCGACCTTTTGAGTCAATGTTCTGAACCTTGGACTTTTCTTGACCCCTTCCTGAAGTGGATTGAGTACTTTCCTCAGAGATGGACTTGGCAGGATTTTATCCCTCCCACCCACCTCCATGAGTTAGACTTTGATATTTTAGATGATATGATATTTATTCTAGCTCATGACATTTTTGTGCTTGATTTATCACTATTTTGGTTTATGATGAAGCACAAAGGCAGGTATCATGGGACATTGCTAGATTGGCTACACTGGTCGTTTGACTACATCGAACATCTAGCCAACAGGTAAGTACAGGTAAGAAATTTGCTTTCACTTTATTACTCATTGATTGCTTTATTTTAGTATATATATCTATATATGTTGGGGTGGCATTACCACCCCAATTTTGTTGCTAATACTTCTACTGAGATCGAGCAGGTCTGCATTTTATGCCACAAATGATGAGGTTCTCATGCGCTCTATGGTGAGCACATGTTCCCTATTTGGAGCCAAATGTTATACCCACTTTTAGGGATAACTAGGAGATCATGTCTCGAGGCCCACAGGTCCTAGACATGGAGTACCGAGAGCATAATTGACCTGAGCATGGCCCTGGAGGGCCCATCCTTTTCTTCTTCCATCAGTTTTGTCTTGTCAGCAGCAACAACATCCATCACCATCGGCTTGGTCTTGTATCATAAGAGGTTCTTGCTCCATGAGGTAATTGGTCCAGGTATCATGGTATGTGTCACCTTTGATCATTAAAACCTTTAAATATATGCATCTGATTCCTTTTATCTCTAAAAATTGCTTGGATCTTACATTATCCTACATGACCATGCTTGGGGAAATTGACTGGGTGCCCTAGCAAGCCTGTGCCCATAGGTCTTGGTTTGCAACTAGGGGGATTTCTGAAAATCCATCGTCCGCTCCCATAATAGCACCACTATTTCATCTTATCACCCGCTCATCTATCCCATTCCCCTTGTCCGGTCGTTGGGTTGACCTATTTGTAGGATTTCACCTTATCTCGTGGAAAGAAGGGGATAAAGGCCCAGAAGGTAAAAGCAGCTGGTAAAAGACAAAATCCTAGAAATGAAACCTCGAGATGCTTCACCCATAGATCCATGAGAAGGCAATAAAAGGCCTCTTAGCAAGAAACAAGAGGGACTCGAAAAATAACAAACAAGACCTAGTCAAAGGATAGGGGGTCTCATCACAATCCAACCTATTAGGTTCATGGGTACCTAACAGTATGACATTGCCATCATCTGGTTACCACGCCAGGGTGGTGACCTTTGGTTGCATGGCCAAGGGAAAGGGGGTCTCACCATGAGCCAACCTTCTCATCTCTGTGAAAGTACTTGTGGGTAACACTGTCAGCTCTGGTCACCATGCCAAGGCAGTATCCTCTGGTTAGCCTTTCAATAAAAAGAAAAAGAAGAAGAAAAAACAAATAAAAGAATAAAGCAAGAAAAATAATAAAGGCAAGAACGGGCTTGGAAAAAAATGCATCCATGACAGGTACAACTTGCCTTCTACAAAGGCACCCACAGATAACATTATGCATCCTTGGCCCTCACTGCACCCACATGTCTGGACATCCCCTAGCCACATCACCTCACTTACATGGCTTGGATGAAATCTTCTTGGAAACTTTCCTTTTCTTGTGGACACTAGCCTAGTAGAATGTCTCGTATTTTTCTCCAATCTTGTATTGTAGGTTTTTGTAATGTCTTTGAGCTATTAACTGATGTATTAGGGTTTTTATGCATATGTTTAATAATATTGATGATGAGATGTGATTAACATTGCTATGATCCCAGTGACTGGTGAGCCCATAGAGGGTGTAGATTTTGATGTGCAGGACCATGCACGAAGGACAAGTACCATTTGGATCGGTGCACATGGGGAGATGACCAGTTCAAACCTCCATGGGGCTGAAGAGCCCACCAGATGGATGCTGAGACCCCATCAAGGGGTAGAGATAGGATGGATATGGATCAGAGATTTTGCACCGGAAAGGAAGAGGAAGTTCCATCAAAGGCACTCCAACAGGACTAGACCTAGGGGGGATGACCCCTATTTCAGTGGAATGCCAGCCTTGGAAGGCTTGGGATGTCTCCATATTTACCATGACATCATCCAGCTTCATGGATGATTTTGGAGGTAGACTGGGCAACAATGGCATGTGTTACATGTTGGAGAGGCCCTTGGGGGGCTAACGTTTTGCTCCTTGGTGTCTCATTTTCCCCAGAAAGGGCTAACGCCTCCCTTGAAGGGGATTTTACTCTCATTTTTACTTGATTAGGGATTTTTACTTAGCATTTAATCTAAAAACAATATGATGGCCTTGTCGACCTTTTCATGACCTAAAAGGTAAAATTAAGTCATTGATACACTATATATTGAGGGTTTTGACTCTCATTTTGATAATAAATTATCACTCACTCATAGTGAGGTCTGATTTTTAGTGCCCTATTGGGGTTTTTGGCTGAACTAAGTGATGCACATTAGTAGAAGGAAGAGATTTTTGGCATTATATGGTGTTTCTCTTGAAGGAAGGTTTACAACTAGGGTTTGCATGATTATTTCCTAATGACTTGTAAGTATTTTCTGCAAAACTTCTTGATTGAATGGTTGTAGTTTAATTTCTTGCACTTATTTATAAATATTGCTGAATCAAAACCCTAGGGGAAAAACACAAAAGTAGGTTGTTGTCTCATGTCCCCTGATAGAGAAGCTTTAAGCCATTGAAGAGGAAAGAGAGAGCCTAGCCATAACTACACTCCTTTTTCCTTCTTCCTTTATGCTAGCCGTATCATTTTGACTTCAAGAGGAAGAGGACGTCCCAGGCCTAGGTTATCTACTCCTAGGGTCATTTTCCTTTAGGGTTTGATGAAAGAGCCTTGCCTTAGCAACACTCTCCCTCTCAAACCCTCTTGTCTTGACTTTATGAGCTAGTCGTTTTTGCCCCTTACTTCCTTCAGCTTCTGCATCCTTCACTTAGCTGACTCCATCTTCCCTTTTTAAGGCACTGATCTCCAAGACCCCTTGCGCTGAAGTGAATTTGTTCATAAACAAACTCTTTAAGCCTTTTTAAACCCTAACTATACTAACCCTACTAACCCTGGACTGCTGACGTCACCCCTTTATTTCATCTTGACGCAACAACTTTTCACTTTGTAAGAAATTGAATGATAGTTGAAGGCATTAATTGATTAAAGAGGTTGTTTGTTGTATTGAATGCTATATCATTCTAGTATTTATTGATGAAGTGACATTACTGCCATTACCATTTTGTAAACATTGACTTCATCAACAGTTACTTTTAATTTCTCATTTTGAATATCAAATAGTCTTTAATATACTTGAAGTACTAACCAGGATTGGACGTATCAGTCTCCTTGTTGTATTGTCCCAAGCAGGTGATTTTATTTTCTTTGGTTATACTTTATTATTGGCTGTTTAGCCGGGACTATCTGATTGGCCGTGATCTGTGAAAGGGGGAACTTGTTCTTGTCCTATTATCCTTTCCCCTTTCAAAACCCCAGGTCACTGGGGATGTCTCCCCTGGGCCTAGCCTCCCTAAATAGAAAGAGCCTTCCCAGGGTGGGATATGTTCCTGTTACGCTAGTTTGGCCCTCTACCTTATAACCTTTATCTCAGCTACAAACTCTGTGATAACATGATTATGAAAGCTATGGAGTGGGGTTTCAAGGTGAAAAATGAAGACTAAGCCTTACTAAAACAATGTGGTTATAATAATGGTATGTGGTAGCGGAAATGGAAAAGGGGGTGTGGAAAGGAAATGAAAGGGAAACAAGAAGAACAAGGAATTTGTTGTTAGTGTTTGTAGCTTAGAATTTTTTTTCTGTAAGGTTATCTACTTGCAGAAATCGTCATTAAATGTATCCTATACCTTCCTAGAATTCACTTTATTAATTTATTAATAAATCGAATGTTTTTTTTATTAAAGTGACTTTTAATTAATAAAGTGACTAAGTTAAAGTCACTTAATGATTTAATTAAAAGAGAGTTGTTGATTTCACGATCTAATCTTGACCGTTGAGATTAGGTAATGGTTCAAGTAAAAAATACAAAATACGGAAATGGTAAAGGAAAAAGACACAAGGAGAATTCATTTCACAAGTCACGTGAGGTGAAAGAGAAAAATCAGAATTGATTTTTTAGCTTGGGGAGAAATAAAAATAGGTAGCATGGATTTCAAGGTTGCACATAAATCGAGGTAGCATAGAAATCAAGGCATCATATATTTTGAGGTAGCATGGAAATGAAGGTAACATAGATTTCAAGGCAACACAAAAATTGAGGCCGCATGGATTTTGAGGCAACATGGGTTTTGAGGCATCACACAAATCGAGATAGCACGTGAGAGCTACAAAAATTTATTACAATAGTAGATTGGTCGTATAGATCCAGACAGACAACCTCAATGATCAAAAACACACAGATCGTGGCATTGTAATTTATTAGGTTTGCAGGGTGTTTGTGGTTTTATTTCTAAGAGCCATTTTCTCGATGAAGGGATCTCTTGTAGGTTTCAAAGTTTTATTTGATTGAATAAATGATTTGTGTTGACCACCTATTCAACTAGGGGGTCAACGCCATCTACCAGTAAGATATGCACTTGATGGTGCTACCAAGTTGAAGACTTATTGGTTCTACAAGGCAGTTTTGGCCTTCAACATTTTGTTGTAATTGGAATTTCCGCTCCCCTGCGTGGGATAATAATGTAATAAGCCTACATGGTCATAGTTTAAGTCAGTTTCATTAGGATTTCTTCATTAGGAGAGTTCCTTTCACTGAGTGTTTTTTATCCTCAGGTTATTAATTTGGCTTTTCAGCCTTATTAATTTCCCTTGAGTTTTTCACTCCTCACAATAATTTCTACAAAGTAGTGAAAGGCGTTCTAGTGGATGAGACCTATGTAACTAATGTCTAGGGATGTTGTAAATTACCATGTTAGACATGCCCTCGAGTCTCGCGGAATTCCATTAAGTTTTGATAGGATTTTTTAAATAATTAAAATTCCCGCAAACTGAGGATTTTTAGTTATTTTCAATGTAAAATGTAAAAAAGTGGTCCTTGGGTATTTTGTATAGGGGTATGAGTACTCAAATCAAATGGTTCATACACCCGTACACCCTTGGACCAAGTATTAGCTCATTTGGACAAGTTTTGTTAGGTTTTTGTCCATGAGGAGTCAAAGTCAGTAAAAAATCAGCATGTAATTGGCTTAATTAAAATTGACGAATTTTGTAAAAGTCATGAAAGTCATGAGAGAGTGTGGGAAAAGTGTCCCAATAGCCTTTCCTAAGTTGGGAAAACATTTTCCAACTTAGAAAACCCCCCTTAGCCTAACCCACAACCCACATTCATCTTCCTCTTAGAAGAGGCCCGCCCCCCTCTTTGCCCAATATCTCATAAAAAATGAAATACACCATGGGAACCCCTAAAACTTTAGGAAAGTTCCCCAATTGACCCCACTTGACTTTTAGATAATAGGGAAAGGGGTTTCCCTCTTCCCAACTCACCCCTCATCCTCCCACTTGCTCTCTTTGATGGGACCCTCCCCCTTTGGATGGGTGACACTTGGAGCCCATCCAAGTGGGATCCCTCCTCCTCCTTTCCTATAAATTGAGGCCTCCTCTCCTCATTTTACCATCTCCTCTCATAGCAAGTCTATTATGCAAAAATTCTTCCTCTCTTTCACATGCTCTCTCATGCATGAATCTTGCTACAAGTATTTGTGGTGATATTTTGGTTGATAATAAATAAAGCTTTGGAGAATCTATGGTGTGCATTGGGAGTCTTCTTGGTGTCTCCATCTTATTCTTGTTAGGTGATATATTTCCATTGTTTTGCATCTTGCTTTCACTAGTTTGTATTTAGAGACTCAAGCAAAGTATTTTGCATTGGGTGCTATTGATAGTAGTATTGCTATTGATTTTGTGGTAGTTCCTTAGTTAGTTTGGAAAGTATTTTGCAAGCTTTCTTTGGATGCTCTCACCTCTATTTTTCTTGTGTTGCAAAGGCAAGCTTTGGGGAGTCACCATTGGATTGGGAGAGTGGCTATAGAGTGGAAAGCCAAACTCTTTTAATCATTGCAAAGTTTTCAAGATTATCTAACCTTGCTTTCTTTCCTTTTTCTCATGCTACTTTCTCATTCTATATATTGTTATG
>ML825046.1:27874-42004 GCA_009831015.1 Picea engelmannii | reverse complement strand
CTTGTGCCATAGTTGTGGGGTTTGCATTTTCATTTTCAAAAGTCTTCTATTTTTTACATAATACCCAACTTGGCCAATACGGTAGGCATTGTGCCTCCACTAGTGCCATTGTTGGAGTAGTTTTGCTTTCAAGTCTTTGCATTATTTCAAGCAATTTAATTTTAATTCTTTATTTATACCCACATTGGTCAAACGGTAGGCATTGTGCCTCCACATGACCAGAATTGTGAGGAAACAATAATTTCATCTATTTTGTAAAGCAATAAACTAATTTCATTTTATTTGTTTAAAGCAAACTAATAAAATATCTCAATACATTTATTTTTGGCCCCACCTTGCAAGAGGGTGTCCCCACGCCATTCCTTGCAATAACAAAAGGCTTGCTATAATATTACAATCATTGCTCAAATTAAAATTTATTTCCCAATGTTTTCCCCGTATTCTCTCCCCTTGCCACTTGGTTGGATCCTGGGTGAAAAGAAAGGGCAAAGGTTGGAGGTAGTAACTAGGCATCCATAAGCACTTATTGTTCTTGCACCATAAAATCAAAGACTTGGAAAGAATCTCGGGGTGGTAGGTTGGGGATGATCTCACGGTGCTCGACATCCTCCGGGTGGAGTACCTTGCAACTTTGGGTTTGACCTGTGGAGCTAGGGTAGGCCTCGTTGCCATACTTTTTGAGCACCCAACACTCCCTTTTGGTCAGAATAATAGTGATTGTGGGGTAGTCACATAGTCTAGGACACAATCATTCACATCTAATCCCCCTAATCTAAGTGACAAATAAAATTTACTAAAATCAAGCTACACACATTACATTCATAACACTTGCAACACAATTTCATTTCACAACATAATATCTCATTTTCATTTTGCAAGCAATCTCATGGTTCAAGTCAAAGTGACAACGTGGGCTTTGAACCTAGGCATTGTGCCTCCAAGGACACACTAAGTGAGAAGGACTTAGCTCATGTTTGCAAGTGTGTATTAGGACGAAAACAATTTGGAAGAGTAGAAAATTTTTGTACTGTGTGATTTCTTTTCTTGTTTTCCGCCACATGCAAGAGTTTATTATTTCAGCAAAGTTTTCAGATTTGATCTGTTTACATAGCTAGCTGATTTAGAGTAAATTAACATGGTATCAAAGCTCTTTCTTTGAGAGAAAATCATGTCTATTGCACTGAGTGCTGATTACTTCAATAGGTTAAAGGTCACAACTGAGATCAACCATGTCAGTAACCAGTGTCAAGGTTGAGGATCGATTAGATGGGGTTTCCAACTTCTTTCCTTGGAAAGCAAGAATCTCAGTAATCTTGAAGGAACAAGACTTGTGGGAAGTCGTGACCAACCATCCTCTAGCTCCAACGCAGACCTTAAGGGGTACAACAACAATGGTAGACCTAATAGTGCATGCAGTGTTGGATAAGAAGGATATAAAGGTGTAGAGGGTGATCCTTGATGCCATCAAGGATCATCTGCTCTTGCATGTTGCAGAAAAGACCAGATCTAAGGAGATGCTTTATGCCCTTGTGTCACTCTTTGAAAGTGACAATCTAAGTTGGAAGATGATCTTCAAAACCAAACTCAGAGAATGTAGAATGTCCACCTCAGACAATGTGACTAGTTACCTTAGGAGGATCATACATATCTGTGACCAACTTGCAGCTATGGGAGAGACAATCTTGGATGCAAAGTTAGTAAATGTTTCTCTAAATGGGTTTTATAAGGCTTGGGAACCATTCATCATGGGAATTTGTGCCAGAGAGAAACTTCCCAAGTGGGAGAGACTTTGGGATGATTGCATTCATATGAGACTCGTAGAGAGTCTAGATTTGGCAAGCAGGGAGGAGGTGCAACAGATGACAACTTATCCCTTGTTAGCAAGACAAAGAAAGGCAGAGGCAAATTTGTCAAGAAGGGTGATGGTCAGGGAGAGGGACAACAATCTGGGTAGAAAAGAGATATGGGCAAGATCAAATGCTATATCTTCCATAAGAATGGCCATTTCGCTTCCCAGTGTCAATTGAGGAATAAATTCAAGGGGAAGCCACAAACGGTTGCAACTACTGCAGAGACACAACTGAACAAACTTGCATGCAAGTTCAAGAATGATTGTGCATTTGTGTCTTGTCTTTCCACCGACACCACTTCCAAGAGTGCTTGGTACTTGGACATTGGTGCCTCTTGCCACATGACAAAGGCTAGAGAGCTATTCGACATCGTTTTAGAGGATGGCTCAGATCTCCACAAAGAGCTTGGAAATGAGGCCAAGTATGGAATCATGGGTCAAGGGATAATGCATTTCTAGTCGGAGTCAGGAGGGTCCTTTGATGCACATGAGGTACTTTATGTACTTGATCTGGAGAAGAACCTATTTTCAATCTCAGTCATGGAGGAAAAAGGTTATGAGATTAACTTCCGGAGAGGGAAGGTGTTCATTCACCCAGAGGGAGCCAACCCAGATACTGAGGTGAGGATTGGAGTCCGGGATGGGAACCTTTACAGAGTTCAGGGCCAACCTGCACAGACATTGTTGCACACTAGTAAAAACTTGTTTGATCTGTGGCACATGAGGATGGGTCATATCCATCACAGAGCTCTACCATTACCGAGGCATATGGTCACCATGCTTCCATAATTCAGTCTCGACCATTAGGGGGTGTGCAAAGGTTGCGCATTTGGAAAGAACGTCAAGGTGACCTTTCCTAGCAATGAGACTCGATCCAAGGGAATTTTGGATCTGATCCTTTCAGACATTAGCGAGCATATTTCAATAGCTTCAATGAAGTGTGCATCCTACTATGTGGCCTTCATTGATGACTTCTCCAGGAAGACATGGATCTACTTCATGAAGACCAAGGATAAAGTCTTCAATCACTTCCGAGCTTTCAAAGCTCAAGTGGAGAACATGAAAGGAAGGAAGATCAAGGTATTGAGGATAGATAACGAGGGTGAGGTCACCTCTACAGATTTCATTGATTTCTGCAAGGAAGGAGGGATCAAGAGGGAGAAGATAGTGGCCTACAATACACAATGGAATGAGGTTGTAGAGAGAAAGAACATGTCTATCATCAATGTGGTGAAGGCCATGATGCATGAACATAGTTTTCCTATGTTTCTTTGGGTAGAGGCATACAATATAGTTGTGTATTTGACGAATAGGAGCCCACACCAGATACTGGAGGGTAAAACACTGGAGGAGGCATTCACAGACAATAGACCTGAGATAAGACATCTCAAGATTTTTGGTTGTCCAGTCTACATCCACATTCCTGTGGAGAAGAGGAAAAAGTTGCATCCCTTACGGAGAGGGGAATTTTTGTGGGGTACAATGAGGATTCAATGACCTATAGAGTGTTCTTTCCAGATCAGCGTAAGACAGTGGTGAGCTGAGTTGTCAATTTTGAGGAGAACTTGGCATCTGGGAAATCTCAAGATCTACTAGAAGATGTAGAGGGGCCACAAGAGGTAGGCCTAAAGGATGAGTTGAGAGCAAAGACTTCTAGTGTAGGGAGCCATAATCCAGTGGATTTCAAGGAGCAGTCATCACCTTAGACTTTAGTTAGGAGGCTTAGGTGGTTTGAGAAGACCTTGTGGGATGCTCTGGATCATTTTGAGCCTCCCAGGTCCACATTCAAGGAGAGTAGACCTTTGTGAAAATTTCCGCAGTATATGGATTTGATGACCAACATTATAGACTTTGAGCCCTCCAAATTTGAAGTAGCCAACCAACAAGTGTGGAGAGATTCCATGGTGGAGGATCACAACTCCATCACGAGGAATGATGTCTAGGAGATTGTGCCAAGACCATAGGGGAAGTCAATTGTGACTTCCAGGTGGCTTTACAATGTAAAGTATGTAGCAAATGGCAGTGTGGAGAAGTACAAGGCCAAAATTGTGGCTTGTGGGTTTTCTCAGAGAGAGGGAGTAGACTACGAGGAGAATTTTGCTCTTGTATCCAGATACTCCTCTATTCAAGCAGTTATCTCTATAGCTTCTGAGATGAGATGGAACATCCATTAGATCGATGTGAAGACCGTCTTCCTCAACAATATCATTGAGGAATAGGTCTACATTGAGCAACCACAGGGGTTTGAAGTCCATGACAGGGAGAAAGATGTATACAGGTGTAAGAAATCCTTGTATGGACTCAAACATGCACCCAAGGCATGATACTCTAGGATCCACAACTATCTGCAAGAAATGGGATTCGCCAAGAGTGAGGTAGATCCCAACCTATACTTCTTTTTGGTTAGATATGAGATCCTCATTTTGGTGTTGTATGTGGATGATATCATTTTGACAGGTGCAGAGAGTCTCATTGGAGGTTGGAAATCATATTTTGTGTTATAATTTGAGATGAAGAACATCAGGTCGATGCATTATTTTCTGGGACTTGAGGTTTGGCAGCGATCAGGTGAGATCTTCCTTGGACAAGGGAAGTACATTTTCGAGATCCTGAAGAGATTCATGATGCATGATAGTAGACCAATGGCCACTTTGATGGTGACCTACCTGAAGAAGATTGATTCTTCAACTTCAGAGTTGGAAGACTCTAGACAGTACATGCAATTCATTAGCTCATTGATGTATCTGGTCAACACTCAATTGAATATCTATTTTGTTGTTAGCACCTTGAGAAAGTTCATGGTGGAGTCGAGGGAGGTTCACTGGGTGGCAACAACACATGTGATTAGATACTTGCAGGGAACAATAGGATATGGATTGCAGTGCCTTGGTGGAGATGGTGTGAGGTTGCTAGGGTTATTTGATTAAGATTGGGCAGGCAGTGATACAGATCAGAAGAGCACCTCTAGGTGCTGTTTTAGTTTGGGGTAACAGTCATTTCCTGGTTCAGTAGGAAGCATACTTCAGTAGCACTGAGTTCAATAGAGGCACAGTACATGGTGACTAGTTTAGCTAGTTGTGAAGCCATCTGACTTCACAAACTACTCACAAGATTGTTTGGTCAAGAGTTTGAGTTGACAATGATCCACTGTGATAACTAGAATTGCATCAAACTCTAAGAGAATCCAGTGTTTCATGACAGGTCAAAGCACATTGAGATCATGTACCACTTCATCAGAGACAGGTTGCACAAGGGAGCAATTCATCTCCAATATATTCCTACAGAGGAGCAGTTGGGAGACATTTTCACCAAGCCCTTGGTCAAGGGAAAGTTCGTCTTCTTTAGAGACAAGCTTGGAGTGGTGGATAATACCTTCCTTTCTAAGAGGGAGTGCTAGTGTTTGTAGCTTGGACATGTATTTCCGTAAGGGTGTCTACCTGTAGCAATCGTTATTAAATGTATCCTATACATTTCCTAGAATTCACTTTATTAATTTATTAATAAAGTGAATGTCTTTTTATTAAATTGACTTTTAATTAATAAAGTGACTAAGTTAAAGTCACTTAATGATTTAATTAAATGAGAGTTGTTGATCTGACGATCTAATCTTGACTGTTGATATTAGGTAAATGGCTCAAGTCAAAAATACAAAAGACAAAAAAGGTAAAGGAAAAAGAAACAAGGAGAATTCATTTCACAAGTCATGTGAGGTGAAGGAGAAAAATCAGAATTGATTTTTCAGCTTGGTGAGAAAGAAAAATAGAGAGCATAGATTTCAAGGCTGCGATAAAATTGAGGCAGCATGGAAATCAAGGCAAGGTAGTATAGATTTCGAGGAATCATGAAAATTGAGGCAACATGGATTTAAGGAAACACACAAATTGAGGGAGCACGTGAGAGCCGCAAAAATTTGTTACAACAACAGATTGGCCGTATAGATCCGTACATACAACCTCAGTGATCAACAACATGGAGATCAATGCACTGTAATTTATAATGTCTGCAGGGTGTTTGTGGTTTTATTTCTCAGATCCATTTTCCCTGTGAGGGGAGATTTTGTAGGTTCCAAAGTTATTTGATTGAAGAACTGATTTGAAAGAGTAGAAAAATTGTGTACTATGTGTGATTGCTTTTCTTGTTTTCCGCTGCATGCAAGAGTTAATTATTTCAACAAAGTATTTAGATCTGATCTATTTACTTTGCTAGCTGATTTAGAGTAAATTAACAATTGGATGATGTGTGATTGGTGCCTTTCGATCTAAGGGTTAATGGAGTAATAAAACATTGAATGAATGAAATAACTAGTGTGTTATAATCCATTACTTTCAGGTGGGCTATATGGTTCAGAAGGGTTATTTTACCACATTCAACCTCTTGGATGAAATAACTTATTTGATGCATTCATCACTTGGGTGTGTACTTAAGGTAAAATAAATTAGTTTAATGCAATTTACCCTAGAGTGTTTGTTGAAAATAAGTTATGGAAGCAAGTCTTAGGGCTAAGGGTGCCACCCATTAGTACAAATGTGAAGGAGTTGTTTTATGGTTGAAATGTACATCCAAACTTGCAAGTTGATAGAATAAATGAGAACACATGCATACATAAAACAAATAAAGAAGAGGGAGAACCTCTTGACAATTTTTATTCCTAAATGAATAATTGAATTCATTATTAACAACAAAGTAGATCAATAATTCATTAATCTCCAAACTTTTGATACCTAAGAGAAGCTCAACATTATATCCAAGCTCCTACAATTTCCTCCATTTCTTTCACTTCTTCACAATCCTCTAATTGCCAAATCCCCAATGAAATGGAGAGAAACTCCTTTTTATATAGAGTGAGTTAATTCTCTCATCTCATACAATAAAATATATAATGTTTCTAACTAACTCCATGACAAATCATACAATAGTAAAATGTTGGAGTAGTTAGATTCATGGTTGACAAATATCAAGGCATGTGGAAGCTATCCTCTTCAAGTGAGGTTGTTTTCATTAAAAAATAGGCAATAAAACACGACAATAACCTCCAAGAGAGAAGGCATCATCCATAAATAGGTATTATACCAATTCAAATGCTAAATGGTTGTTGATTAATTTTGATGTCTCAACCTTGTATTTTATTCTTAACTTATGTTATGCATAATAATTCTCCTTTCATCCCCAATTTATAATTCTCCACATTTTGCACAAGTTCCATATTTCCGCATCACTTCACAAAATAATTATACAATCCCTTGACACATAGTCATTTTTTTTTCCTGATTTGCTCAATGCGGAGAATTTTTCATTGAGTTCATTCTTTGCGTCCCACATTAGTCCATTCTCTACACTTTGCACATGTACTCCTCACTTTACTTCTCCCACATGACTCATTACTGAGTCTATTTTTGAATTGTGTTTCATGAGGAGAATTCAACATAAGACCACTTCTCTGCAAAACTTTCCCTTCGCATTAGCCCTTTTCTGCAACAACTTTTTCCCTGCATTAAATCTTCTTGCATACCGCCCCCCTTCTACCGCACGACTCTAGGCAATTCTTGAATTGTGTCCCATGCAGATAAATCGACACAAAGACATTTCTATGCATGAATTTCTCTTCACATTAAGTCCTCCCCATGACTCACTCCTCCACAAGACTTGTCTCTCCACATTCCTACCACACTAAATGTCCCATACTTAGTGTTTTTCTCAATAGACAACATTCACAATTTTCATTCTTGAGGTAATGTAAGGAAAAGATGGTTGTCAGAAGTAAACGAGGTTTAATTGTTGCGTTTTCCCATTGTTCATTTTATTATGAAGGATAATTACTATTAATAGTTCACGTGCATTTATGAGAAAAGTATACATACTAAAAGGATGTTTTTGTTCAACAACATAGGGTATTCCAACAAAAGACAAACAATGTAGTCATTAAGGTTGAGGAGAATATGAGTCGTTGGATCACTCTATGTCTAGAACATATCGTGATCGTTGGATTACATAACTACAAATGCATACTAAATAAACACACTTTAACCTAACGACACGTTAGACTGAGTTGATCTTAGCTAACTCCTAAGTGTTTAAATATATTAACATCTCCCCTCAAGAAAAACTTGGGATAAGATTGAAGGATTTACAAAGGTGGCACAATAGGAGAAGGAAGGAGGCATTATAGGTTATTCCCTCTTAATGACAACTTCCTAAAATCCTAAAATAGATTGAAGTTTAGAAAACTTCACTTATGTAAGAGACTCTGTGAAAATGTCTACAACTTGATCTTCTGTAAGGAAAAATGACACTTCAATAACTCAATCATGAATGAGATTTCTTATGAAGTGCATGTGTAGCTCAATGTGTTTGCTGCGTTGATGTTGAACTGGATCTTTGACGAGCTTGATGGCACTTTGATTATTGCACCAGAGGGTGGTCAAATTTTGCTGTTGGAATCCAAACTCTAAAAGGATCTGTTGAAGCCACACATATTTTTGACTTGCATTAACCGTTGCTTGGTACTAAGATTTTGTTGAAGATAGAGAAACAACCTGTTGTTTCTTACAAGCCCAAGTGACAGGTCGAGAACCAAGGCTGAAAACATAACATGTAGTATATTTTTGAGCATCATGGTGACCGATCCAATCCGAATCAGTGAAACCAACCAATAAAGGAGTTCCCCCTGAACTGCAATGTATTCCAAACTAAAATGTACCATGGACATATTGAAGTATCATTTTAGCTACTTTCCTATGGATTTCATGAGGTGTTTTCATATATCGGGAAACAAGACCAACAACAAAAGAAATATCAGGATGGGTATGAGTCAAATATAGGAGGCTACCAACTAATTGACAGTACAAAGTGGCATCAACTTCGGGAGTACCATAAGAGGCAAAAAGTTTGAATCTAGACTGGAAGGGAGAATGGGCCAGTTTAGAATCATCCATGTAAAAGTATCAAAGGTCACATGCATACTTATACTAGGAAAGAAAAATTCATTCCTTGGTTTGCAATACTTGGAGGCCAAGGAAATAATGTAAATATTGTAAGTCTCTCATTTCCAAATTATTTTTAAGGATGGTTTTCACATGGGTTAAAGGTTTAGGGCCACTACTTGTGAGGATAAGGTCATCAAAACAAAGAACACGTATTATGAGATGGATTCCTACTATCTTAGTATAGACATTAGGATAAAAATGACATCTAGGAAAAATAGTGTAAGGAAGAAAGCTGTTCATTATGTCATACCAAGCTTGAGGAGCTTGCTTAAGACCATAAAGAGATTTATTAAGGTGACAAACAAATATGGAGTCATTCTAGACATAGTCTGGAGATTGTTTTTTATTTATTTATTATAAATGTGCCAACATTTTTAACCATTGGCTAAGAAACCACAGCCCAAGGGCATCTAAGCCGTCAAAAGCACTCGGGGATCGCATTCGGCTTAGGACGCACCAATCATTAACATGGATGTATTTTTGGGTGTCTCCTCCCTAATAAACTCACCATGAGGGTATTGAACTTGGGTCGCCTAACAAATAAAACCCACACCTTAACTGATTGAGCTAGCGAGAATTGACTTAAAAAATTTGAAGGACATGGGGGTGGGATTTGATAGTTATGTGTGCATGGGTCACGATACCATTTAATATAGTATATCTGGGTGCAACCACACATTCGACCACTACCTCAACGTTCCCCCATGGCTCCAGGTAAGGCCCTCATGGGAATTGAACCTTTCCCAATGGTGAAAAATTCCTCGCTTTCCACCATTGGATCCAACCCTTTTGGGAATAGCATGGAGGTTGTTACATGTAGTTTTTTTCTTGCAAATACCCATGTAAGAAGGAATATTTAACATCCATCTAATGGACCTCCCATTTATGTGAGGCAACAAGGGTTAGATCAATGTAGATGGAATTCATTTTGGCTACAGGGGCAAAGGTTTTATTGTTAGGGTCCTAACCTCCCTAATCCTTCACGTAGGTAGAATAATATATTTTTCATGTAATAAAGGATGAAATTAGTTAATAAGGCCTATTTAATAAATGTGAACAAGTCAATGTAAGAAGATCTAATAGAATCTTCCGCTTCTAGAAAGGTTTTTCTCTCGAATGTTCTTGAGAAGATAGAATTAGTATAAATAAGAGTATGAGGCATGATAAATCCTTGTCTTGAGAATTATAGTAATAGAGCGCTGCTTTGCTGGAGGTTTCCCCCTCGAAGATACAAGTTAACATTGATTTCTATCAATAAAGATATCATTTTGGTGTTGATTTCTCAACATTTTGTTGTTTCACTAGTATTTTTTGCAGTATTTTTGATTTATTCTTATCATAATAGATCTGATACCTAACAAGGGGTATTTGAGCACTTTCCTCTATGGAAATTGTGGGAATTTTTTTTCCAGGGTAGATATGTGTACTTATGACATCTTTAAAGCATATATACTTGTCGTTTAATGGGTAAAACTGTGGTGGGGAGGCATACATGCAAGAAATACAGACAACTTCACAGGGTTACTTAGAAACATTCGTTTCACCTTGTTGGAAACCTATGTAACCCCTATTGGTATATTTGAGTAGTACTACATCAGACATAATCCATACATGACCATCACTCCTACGTATCGACAGGTATATTGGGAGTCCTCTAGGTCTCCTGAAACCATCTCTAGATTAGTCAATTGGCCGCCTGATTGCTATAGTGACATTGAGAACAACACTTGGGAAGATACTCTCTAGTACCTAGGTAATCGGGTAGTACAACTAAGTGTACGATTGAGCCTCCTCAATTGGTTCCCTGAGATACTCGATCGAGTACTACCATTTGACCTTGCACGTATATCAAAGGGCTATAACACAGGGAAAACCGTTGTTTGTAGGAACGTTGAAAACCCTAACCCTTGGGACATGAACATAACAAAAAAAGAAAAGCATATATCTATTACTACACAATCCTACCACCTGCATTCTAGTTGCGACATTCCTGCATAATTTTTCCTGTTAACAATTTGGGCAAGTTGTCACTGCAATATTCTTCAGGCCAAAGTTCCCACTGACACCCTTATTTGGGACCTATGCAATTGAATTTCTCTCTTTTCACTGATTTCCATTGTACCTATCATTTTTAGTACTTTTATTTTTTCTATGGAAATGACTCCCTTTCGGGCACCCTTATTTGAGACCTATCCCATTGAATTCCCCTTTTGGCCCTGATCGTTGTGGTAGCTATCACTTGTCAACATTTTTATCTATGGTTTCACTAACCCTCCATGGCACCTTTATTTTCCACCTATCCCATTTGATTCCTCTCTTTTCCTCGTCTTCGATGATACCCCTCACATGTAATTTGTTTTTCAGTGTGGACCCTCCTGCCCATTTTTTCCTCTTCCCAAATGGAAACCACTTATGCCCAAGAGCTCAATACCATGATTGTTGACACCATCCAAAATAAGGAGGAAATTAAGACCCTCAATTCCAACATTAACAAGCTCAATTCCTCCATTCATATCCTCCATGACCAATGTGAAAACATTAAAGACATCAAAGACACAGTCAACCAATTGATGAGCCGCTCCCTGATCTAAAAATGAAGAAGACTTGTATTCTTGAAATTATTTGCAAGATTTAATTCATGTGTTAAAATGCAAATGGATCAATTTTGCAACACAACTTTTATAGAAATTACTCATTCAAGATGCATATAAACAATAGCAATAAACAGTGAACAAAAAACACATAACACAACAAATGATAAAGGAGTTCACCCCTCTCTTGGGCTACATCTCTTGGTCTAGCTTCCAATGGATCTTTTGTATTATTTGCTCAAAGTTCTCAAATATGTGCTTTACAATGCTCAAAATTCCAAATAGATGGCTTCAATGGCTTCAGAATGTCCAAAAACTCCTAGCTGGGCTTTTTCGGCACCTCGTTTGGCCAAAAATTGAAGAAGATAGGCTTCCTGGAAGTTCCCCTTCAAACTTGCTGTCTCTGGATCGCCAAAATGCACCCTTGTTTCCTCAACCTAGCCCCCACGCGCTTTTATGCGTTAAAACTTAGCACCGGGCGCAACCGCACAACTGGTACAAACTGTAGAACAATTACGCATTGGCCCTTAATTGTCTAAGGCCCACGGGCATATGGCCATCACATCACCTCGCACGCATATAAAAGGGGCCAAGTCCAGTCAAACGTCAACAGTGGGGCGCGCCGGTGGTTCCATGTGCAAACACATGTGACCGGGCTCATACACAAAGGGATATGTTAAAACATACCGTGCGCCCGTGGTCATATTACAATGTATATGAACAGGGGTTAAAGTTTGAATGTGCGCGTACAAAGGTTTAAACTGTGGTCATATGACATAACAACATAACCACGGGCTGGGGCTAAGCCCCAGCATGACCCCCGCACCAATTTGAAAGCATTCAAACTTAAATACAATTCGCACCATATATATAATAAGCAATATGTTATGGCACGTTGGTTGGTGGACTTTGCATGCGGATGGAGGTCACGGGGTCGAGTCCGGTGGACTCCAAATAAATTTTATACAACCAACCAATAACAGGGTGCCATGTGGCAACCCATGTCTAGGCCACGTGGAACCAAAACATTCGCCTTGATAATGCCACATGTCATCATCCCATTCACCTCCAACTATCCACACAGTTGCTTGCCATGTGTCGTGCGACCTACCACGTCAGCATCCGTACAGACTGTACAGTCAACACATTTTTTTTGCCTGTTTGTCATTTTGAACAGAACACGATATCTCTCTCATCCGATGTCCGTTTGAACCCAAACGAGTTGCGTTGGGTTCATGACGACGAGACCTATGCTCCTGTTTGATTTGAAGCAATTCCAAGCACTTCGAATTTTGAGCAAAATTTGATCCCCTGGATCACACCTCCCCATTGGAAAGATTTTGGACCTCCAAAAGACTATTTTTAGTCTATCTGAAGATGAGGGTATAATTCCCTCACCTTTCCAACCTCAATCCACTTGGCTTTGCTTCGATTTGTACCTTTAAGACCAATTCAAAGATACTCCACATTTCCTCGTTTTGAAGTTCGCATTCTCCTGTCAAGGATTGTGTCTTCATGCAGTTCTGTAAGATATTCTGGGGAGAAATCATCTATAGAAGGAATCTGAACATGCTCTCCTTGATCATCAATCAAAGGAGGCTCATACAATTTCAAATTCTTAACATTAACAACTGCATACATTTGCATATAAGGAGGCAAATCTAAACTGAAGGCATTGTTACAAATCTTGTCAAGAATCTTGAAAGGACCATATCGAATTGGTTTCAATTTTTTACCTTCTCCTTTAAGGCTCTCCTTACTAATGTAAAGCCAAACTTCATCTCCAACTTGGAAACTGTGATCCACATGATGCTTGTCATGTCTCGTCTTGTACTTGGCTTGACTCTTTTCCAACTGCTCTTGTACCATTTGATGTATCGACTGAATTTGTTCAATGAACTTTTCTGCCCTATCAATTTCATACTGACCATCAATAGCAATATCCTTCCCAAAGATAAAATCTAAAGGAGATTTGGGAAAATAGCCAAAACATGCTTCAAATGGCGACGCTTGAGTTGAAGAGTGCTTAGCTCGATTGTAAGCATGCTGAATGTAGTGTAAATGCTCATCCCAAAGTTTAGGATGCTTGCTGCACACGAAGAAGATGCACCACTGTTCTATTTACCACTTCTGTCTGACCATTGGTTTGCGGATGAAAAGATGCGCTCTTTTTTAGTTTGGTGTCCATGAGTGCCCATAAACTTGACCAAAAACTTCCAATAAATCGAGAATCCTGATCAGAAATAATGGATTTAGGCAATCCAAAATGTACCCAAACATTTTGAAAGAACATTTGTGCCGTTTGCTCAGCTGTAACCTGCTTCTTACAAGGCATAAAAATACACATTTTGCTAAATCGATCAATCACAACATAAAGATAATCATGATTTCGTTTAGACATAGGTAGACCTCCTACAAAATCCACAGAAATACTTTCCCAAGGACGAGAAGGAACCGGAATTGGAGTATACAAACCCAACTTTCGATTGCTAGGTTTTCTTGTGGCACATAACGAACATCCTTGAACATATCTTGAAACACTTTCATTCATTTTAGGCCAATAACAGTACCTTTGAAAATTAGCCACTGTCTTGCCTACACCAAAGTGACCAACAATAAGAGAAGAATGGGCTTCTCTTATTATGTTGATTCTTTCACCCTGTGGAATACATATCTTGCCAAGATGATACAAAAGATTATCATGCAC
>ML825046.1:0-25820 GCA_009831015.1 Picea engelmannii | reverse complement strand
ATCTAGATTTGAAGGATTAAACATGAGTATTGTATGTCTCAAATAACTATGTAAAGCTCCAATGTATTTGAGTAAAGTTTCTTGAGAAGACAAATCTATTCCCAAAACCAAAGCTCTTCTCCTAAATTCTTGAGTAAAGCTTTAAACATTTTGTCCTTTAGCTTGTCTAAAATTTTGCCAATCCATAGTATCTTTTTGCATATACGCCAATGGGTAAAATTGTCTTTTAATTGCAACAATAAAATCATTCCAAGAGGTTAAAATTTTACCATGTTTCTTCATGTCCTCTTGAGTCTTAGATTCCCACCAAATGAGTGCTGCACTATCCAATCTTAAAGAAGCAAGCTGAATCTTAGTTTCATCATCTTGAATTTTTTGTATCCTACAATACACCTGAATTTGACGAATCCTATTATCTATTTTCTCAGCATTTACCTCTCCATTGTACATTGGCAATTCGAATTTAATATCAAGATTTAACAAAGGAATTTGTGAAGGAGTTTTACCATGTCCTTTTGGATAATTTGGAAGAGGTCTTGAACTGGTAGAAGAAGAAGAAGAAGATGGAGGTGAGGGTGGTGGAGAAGCACCATTCCCTCCATTTCCATTTGGAGTTTCATCACCACTGTCTCCCTTGTGCTTTGAAGGATTGAAGCCTTCACCTTGCAACCTTGTATGCCCTTCCATCAAGAGTTTCATCATTTCTCTCATTTCCATGACAACGTTTCTGAGATCTTCATCTTCTGTAGGAATATGTTCATGACTCTCTTCATGAGCCATACTTGGTGAATGCCTCCTTGAAACTTGCGGTGATGATATAATCTTCCTTCTTGAAGGATGAGAACTTGGCTCTACAAGTTGACTTTCTCCTCTTGTGAGTTTCAACCTTATGAGCATCAGAAAACAAACACTTGCAAATAATCAAGTCTTCAAAAACCTATGCTCTGATACCAACTTGATCTAAAAATGAAGAAGACTTGTATTCTTGAAATTATTTGCAAGATTTAATTCATGTGTTAAAATGCAAATGGATCAATTTTGCAACACAACTTTTATAGAAATTACTCATTCAAGATGCATATAAAAAACAACAATAAACAGTGAACAGAAAACACATAACACAACAAATGATAAATGAGTTCACCCCTCTCTTGGGCTACATCTCCTGGTCCAGCTTCCAATGGATCTTTTGTATTATTTGCTCAAAGTGCTCAAATATGTGATTTACATTGCTCAAAATTCCAAATAGATGGCTCCAATGGCTTCAGAACGTCCAAAAACCCCTAGCTGGGCTTTTTTGGCACCTCGTTTGGCCAAAAATTGAAGAAGATAGGCTTCTTGGAAGTTCCCCTTCAAACTTGCTGTCTCTGGATCACCAAAATGCACCCTTGTTTCCTCAACCTAGCCCCCACGCACTTTTATGCGTTAAAACTTAGCACCGGGTGCAACCGCACAACTGGTACAAATTGTAGAACGGTTACGCACTGGCCCTTAACCATCTAAGGCCCACGGGCTTATGGCCATCACATGACATCGCACACATATAAAAGGGGCCAAGTCCAATCAAACTTCAACGGTCGGGCGCGCCGGTGGTTCCATGCGCAGACACATGTGACCGGGCTATGTTAAAACATACCACACACCCATGGTCAGATTACAATGTATACGACCGGGGGTTAATGTTTGAATGTGCGCGCACAAAGGTTTAAACCGTGGCCATATGACATAACAACATAACCACGGGCTAGGGCTAAGCCCCAACCCGACCCCAGTGCCAATTTGAAAGCATTCAAACTTAAATACAATTTGCACCATATATATAATAAGCAATATGTTATGGCGCGTTGGTTGGTGGACTTTGCAAAGACTTTGCATGCGGATGGAGGTCACGGGGTCGAGTCCGGTGGACTCCAAATAAATTTTATACAACCAACCAATTACAGGGTGCCACATGGCAGCCCATGTCTGGGCCATGTGGCACCAAACCATTCGCCTTGATAATGCCATGTGTCATCATCCCATTCGCCGCCAAATGTCCACACGGTTTCCTACCATGTGTCGTATGGCCCTGCCACGTGTTGTACAACCTGCCACGTCAGCATCCGTACGGACTGTACAGTCAACACATTTTTTTTGCCTGTTTGTCGTTTTGAACAGAATGAGATATCTCTCTCATCCGATGTCCGTTTGAACCCAAACGAGTTGCGTTGGGTTCATGATGATGAGAACTATGCTCCTATTTGATTTGAAGTGATTCCAAGCAATTTGAATTTTGAGCAAAATTTGATCCCCTGGATCACTCCCTGAACCCTACCTATTCTGAACAACCTTCCTATCACGAAGACACCGAATCTTCCCATTTCCAAGGTCCTCATTCCAACCACCTTCCTCGAGACCTACGTCTTCCAAGAATTGAGGTGAACAAATTTTATGGCTCCGATACCATAGTCTCAATCACTCAAATGGAACATTTTTTCTCTTTGCATGGAATTACTAATGAGTAAGAGAAAATTTGTTACGGTATTCTCCGTTTGGATTTAGAATGATGGAAATGGTGGCAATGGCATATAAAGGCACACCAAGGGTATGTTTCTTAGACAAAATTTGTTGCAAATATTTATGAATGATTTGACTTTGATACCCACCATTTAGGCCGTTTGACCAAGTTAAAATAGTATGAGATAGTGGAAGACTTTATTGCCTCATTTGAGCACTTGGATTTCAGAGTGGAGGGAATGTTAGATTCCTTCTTCCGGGAATTCTTTATTAGTGGCCTAAAAGATGAAACCTGTGCGCATGTCCTAATGTCACTCCCCCAACGTTGGTTGGAAGCTACTCAACTAGCCAAGGAAGCACAACATATTTTCTGCTCTGAGACTAGAAAACCCTCATTTCTTCCTCACCCTAAACCCACCAATCTTTCCCCTCCTGCAACTCCTTTCAAGATCCAAAACTTAACCTGAGAAGAAATGGGTGAACGCTAACTCAAGGTTTTTTTCTATAATTGTGATGACAAATATTTTCTAGGGAACAAGTGTAAGGAACAAAAGATTTTTATGGCCATGTCTGAGGATGTTTATGAAGAAGAGGCAGATGTTTCCCCCATGGACAAGCTACCACCACTAGCTGATCTAAATCCACCCTCTGATCCACTAGAAATTGAACCGCTGATTTCACTAAATGCCCTCATTGGATTCTCTACTCCCCAAACCCTCAAGTTAATTAGTTATATTAAGAATCAATAAGTCATTATCCTTGTTGACTGTGGCATCACCCATACTTTTATCCATCGCCGCATTGCCTAAGAAATAAATTTCTATATCCATGTAGTCAATAATTTTCAAATCATGATTTCCAATGGAGGTTTCATGAAATGTGGGGGGACGTTGTGAAAATGTGTAGCTCCAAATTGGCCAGTATCACTTGAAATTTCATATGTTTGATATTGACATGGGAGGTTGTGACATTGTTCTCAGTGCAAAATGGTTACACATTCTCAGACCCATTCTCATGGATTTTAAGGAATTAACCATGCAATTCCAATAGGAGGGACAACAATATAAGTTCCAAGGCATCATAATAGGCTCCCCTGAGATCATTGGTTCTCATCGAATGGAAAAGCTCCTAAAAAAATGTCATTATGGAATTATCTCCCAACTCCAGTCCAGTCAAGCCGTTGATAGACCCTTTATGCATTGTGACCTCCAATCTATACTCTCCCGACACCAAACTATTTTTACCACTCCCCAGGGACTTCTCCCTTCCTGTGACATCCATGATCATTCCATTCCTCTCATCCCAAGTCGTCTTCCTCCCAATGTTCTCCCTTATCAACATTCCTTTTCCCAGAAGAATGAAATTGAGAAATTTTTTCAAGAATTTCTCAAAGCAGGTGTTATCCATCCTAGTACCAGCCCCTATTATTCTCCTATGGTCATGGTACTCAAGAAAGAAGGCACTTGGCACATGTGTCCTGATTTTAATGCCCTGAAAAAACTTAAAATCAAAGACAAATTTCCCATTCCTATCATTGATGACCTATTGGATGAATTGAGTGGTGTTCAATACTTCACCAAACTTTATCTCCATTCTGGCTACGACCAGATATGTATGAAATATGAAGACATTCCCAAGACTGCATTTAGAATTCATGAGGGTCACTATGAGTTCTTGGTAATTCCCTTTGGCCTATGTAATTCTCCCTCCACTTTCCAAAGTCTCATGAATCACATCTTTTGCCCTTTTCTATGTCATTTTGTCTTAGTTTTCTTTGATGATATTCTCATCTATAGTAAAAATTGGACTACCCATCTCACCCATGTGTATCAAGTTCTCCATCTACTCTCTTAGCACTAACTTTTCCTCAAATGATCTAAATGTGCCTTTGGAGCCTTGGAAGTGGAATACCCGGGTCATATTGTTGGCGACGATGGTGGATAGGTGGATTTTAAGAAAATTGAAGCTATACATGATTGGCCTCACCCTAAAAATCTTACGAGATTGCATGATTTTCTAGGTTTAAAGGGATATTATCACAAGTTTGTTCAAAATTATGAAAAAATTGCAACACCTCTCATTGCTCTCCTTAAAAATAACGCTTTCACTTGGAATCCAACAACTGATCAATCCTTCCATGCCTTCAAAGAATCTATGTGCATGACTCCTATCCTTTCACTTCCCAACTTCATAAAGAATTTTGTTCTAGAATGAGAGTATTCAAGGAAAGGAAATTGGGTCGTCTTCATGCAAGATGGTAGGCCTTTAGCCTTCACTAGAAAACAAATTTCAGAGAGACATTTGGGGTAAACAGTCTATGAAAAGGAAATGTTGGCTATTCTGCATGCCATGGATCTATGAATTTCTTATCTATTGGGGCAACGCTTCCAAATTAAAACTGATCATTAGAGCCTCAAGTATTTTTCGGAACATCGAATTTCATCCCTGGAGCAACAAAAATGGGCGACCAAGCTATTTGGATTTGTTTATGAGATCAATTACTATAAGGGAAAAAAAAATGTGGTTGCTAAAAACATTTCTAGGAAGTATGAAGAAGAAGGGTCCCTCTTTTCCCTCTCCTTCATTGTACCAGATTGACTGCAAGATGTTCTCCGAGAATGGCTGCAAGACCCCAAAATTTCTCTCTGATCCAACAATTGCAACACCATTCTCTAGCTTCTCTAGGGTACTCTTGGCATAATGAAGAGATTTTCAACAAATGTCATATGTATTTAAGCAAACAGTCACAACTTAAATCCATAGTGCTCTATGAGCTTCATGCTTCACTCACAACTGGGCATTCAAGGTTTACCAAAACCTATGAATGGGTCAAACAATTTATTTATTTTATTTATTTATTTCCGGGATGGTATGAAATAGGATGTTTGACGCACCTTTTTGGCTGACTGCAATGTCTGTCAATGCAACAAGGGAAAAATAGTCAAAGCTACGACACACTCCAACTGCTTCCGATTCCCCCTGCTATTTGGAGGGATATTTCTATGGATTTCATTGTTGGCTCACCTAAATCGGGCAATAAGTTAGTCATCATGGTGCTAGTCGATTGTTTTTCCAAATATGATCATTTCTGTGCTCTTCAACACCCATTCACCGCATCCATTGTGGCTCAAATTTTCATGGATAATATCTTCAAAATTCATGGCATGCCTCATTCTATTGTCTCTAATCGAGATCCAAATTTCACCAACAATTTTTGGAAAGAACTATTGAGGCTCCAGGGAGCACAATTTCATCTCAACACCACCTATCATCCCTAGACTGATGGCCAAACTGAAGTTGTCAATAAGTGTTTGGAAGCATATTTGTGGTGTTTTTCATCCGACAGACAAAACTAGTGGGCTCAATGGTTAACCCTAGCTGAATGGTGGTACAACACATCTTATCATACAACTACTCGCATGAATCCTTTTGAAGAAGCCTATAGATAAAATCCATTGTTATTTCTCTCATACATGCGAGGTGTCTCGAAGGTTCAAGAGGTTGAAAAATATCTTATAGTCCTAGAGGCCATTCTCTGTACCCTCAAAGAAAATTTGTTCATGGCTCAGAATCGCATGAAGCAACAAACATATCAGGGTTGTTCTGAACGTCAATTTTCTTAAGGGGACCAAGTGTTTCTTCGTTTGCAACCTTATAAGAAAAATTCACTCAAAGTTGAACACTGTCAGAAACTTGCTCCCAAATTTTATGGTCCTTATACAATTCTCAAGCGAGTGGGGATCGTGGCCTATTAGTTATCTCTACCCAGTCATTCTAAGATCCATATTATTTTTCATGTCTCATGCTTAAAGAAAGTGATTGTAAGTAAGTGATAAACTGAAACCACTCTCCCTGAGTTGGAAGAAGAAGGTTCCATTTGGTTGCAGTCACAAGAAGTATTGGACCATTGAGAACATTGTCTCTGTCAACACACCTTCAAGGAACTGTTAGTTTAGTGGAAATATACAGCTCCAGAAGATGCCACTTGGGAGCTGACCACCATTCTGCAACAATTTCCTCATGTCAAGTCTTGTGGACAAGGTTGTTATTCAAGGGGGAGGGCATGTTAGTGACCTAACCTCCCTAACCCCTCAGATAGGTATACTACTATATTTTCCATGTAATAAAGGCCAACATTAGTTAACAAATCCTATTTAATAAATATGAACAAGTCAATATAAAAATACCTAATAGAAGCTTATGCTTCTAGAAATATCTTCCTCTAGAATGTTCTTTAGAAGAAAGAATTATTATAAATAGGAATACGAGGCACGAGAAATCCTTGTCATGGGAATTATTGTAATAGAGAGCTGCTCTGCTGGAGGTTCCCCCCTAGAAGAGACAAGTGAACATCGCTTTCTATCAATAAATGTATCATTTTGGTGTTGATTTCTCTACATTTTGTTGTTCCAATGGTATTTTCTGTAGTGTTTCTATTTTCTTCTTATCATAATAGATCTGGTACCTAAAATTCATTACAGTCTATGCCTTCAACTTGAGAGGACCCTTTGGAAACTAGTCAGGCCTCGTGTCTTTCAACACTTCCATTTGATGTATACTTAGATCTATACACCCATTTACATCTGGCAAGTTTTCTTTTTTTTCAGAATAGGTACAAGATCCTAAGTATCATTCACCATTAAATAACGATACTCTTCATTCATTGTTGTGTCTCAATCTCGATGACCTGAAGCTTCTCCAAAAGTGTTTGGATCATGAGTCTTTAAAACTTAAGCGAAAAGAGAAGAGGCTCACTAAAACTGTGAATGTGTCCGACATTGATATGAAGGATGGTTGACAATATCACCAACTGTTTTTCGTGTTGAATATACCCATTTGAGAAACAATGGTGCTGGTGCAGGTTCGTGTTGGAGGAAGGTGAGTAGGTGGAGGTGGATTTACATCCTCACTGTCATCATCCGAGGAAGAAGAAACCATAATAAGAATAGAAGATGGCACAAACGCTGAAGATGACTCGTAGGACGAAGACGACAAAAATGCAGAATTAGGCTTGCAGGTCAATATATTTTCATCAAATTTAATATCTCTTCAAATAATAATTTCATTGGAATGGGGTTGAAGAAGTCGATAGCCTTTAACATCTTTAGAATATCCAACAAAAATTAACTTTTCACTTTTAGATTGCAATGCTTTCTTTTTCTAATCAGGAATGTGAGCCCATGCTACACTACCAAATACATGGAAGTGGCTTACATTTGGCTTAATTTTATTCTATGCTTCTTTTGGTGTAATATTTTTTAAATCCTTTGTGGGAGTGTGATTTACTATGCAATTTTCACAATTGATGGTTTTCACCCAATAATGAAGACTTAATCCTTTAGATTGAATCACACGATTAACCATTTCCTTCAATGTGTGATTCTTTCTCTCAGTTACACCATTTTGCTATCGTGTATATGGAACAATGTGTTGCATTTGAATGCCCTGTTTAGTGCAATAAATTGTGAATCTGTTTTTCACATATTCACCTCCATTATCTGTTCTTAACTTTTGAAGTTGATGTCTAGATTATTTTTCTACAAGCGCCTTGTAGGCAAAAAACTTGTCAAAAAATTTAATCTTAAGTTTTAGGAAGTAAAACCAAGTGCGTTTGGGGAACTCATCAATGAAAGTTAACAAGTACTTGCACCTAGAGAAACAAGGAGAAGAAAGTGGACCACAAAAATCACCGTGAAAAAAACCGCTAGGGGGTTGAGGCGTGCCAAGTGGCACGTTTGTCCAAACTGTCTCGATGATGTTTTCTGAGAAGAAAAACAATACAAAGACCATCTCTATAAGAAACGAGAGGAATACTAGTCACAATATGTTGATTACATAGTTGCTGCAATGAGCGATGGTTTAGATGATCAAACTGCTCATGCCAAAGTTTGCTCAAGTCATCACTATGAAAAACAAAAACTGATGGAAAATATGATGACCCCGAGTTGTCAAATTTGTACAACATGGTAATATCATAAAAAATTCTAGTTGCTAGGACATGCTTAGGATCTTTTAAATCTTTGATTTCAACTCGGTGAGGTGAAAAATCTACGATTTACCTTCACCTGAATGAATGATATGATACAATGATATAAAGTTGCAGGAAAGACTTGGAAGACAAAATACATCATTGAAATGACCATTATTTGCCTGAATTGTTTCAAACCCTACAACACTAAGAGATCTATCATCACCAACAAATATTTGTTTGGTGTGACATTCATTTAGAGAAGAAAAAATGGCTTTATCCTGAGCCATATGATAAGATGATCTAGAATCAATAAGCTACTCATCAAAAGAATAAGTAGAAGTTGCATTGAAGGAGAAACTGGAAGTAGAAAGTGCATGTCCATGAGAAGAAGAGTTAGAAGAAGAAAACTCAATGCTGATGTTCTGCTTCTTCATCATTGTTTCTAAGGCATCCATCTTTTCAAACATTTAGACTTCAAATGATCATCTTTCCCACAAAAATTGCAATGCTTGTCAATTTTTTTACTTTTGGATTTTACTCCTTTGTCGCCATCATTAGCAGAAGCCGGTAGAGAGGGTTTGGGACCCTTGTTTTTCTTGTTGTTGTGGTGAGGATGTTGCTTCTTGGGATTCTTGGATTTATCTTTGTGTTGGGCCACAAAGGCTTTGTTGGATGTACCTGTAGTTATAATCACTTCAAGTTGTACAAGCTTATCTTGCTCTTGAATCAGAAAATCACAAAAGATTCAAGAGAGGGTTCTTTATAAGCACTCCCTAGAGATTCTCTCGTGGCATAAAATATAGATACAAAGATAAAATATGCACTACTGTGCTTAGCAAAAGTAACATATATGCATTGGTCATCCTTTAGATCTATTTTACAATCCATACATAAAATTCTAATTATTTTGAACTTAGATGAATAATCTTCAATGTAAGGAAAAACATTGGGACTTAAAGTTATTAACTTATTTTCAATCTAGTGGGCTTGAATAATATTATGTTTACCAAATATAGCTTGAAGTTTTTCGGAGGCTTCATTGGGGTCATTAATTCCTAGAAGTAAAACCTTAAATTATGAGAGATGGGCATTTTGATTAGTCCACGTGCTTTTTCATTCTTATTATTCCTTTTGGGTTTCTTTTCTAGATCAATGTGTTATTTTCCCAAGGTAATTCAATATAATCCTTTACTTCTTAGTACATCCTTCATATGGGATTTCTATGAGAAATAGTTGGTACTGGTAAGCAAAATATCACTTGAATAATCCATATTCAAATATGTAAATAATATGGATTCAAAAGATGAAATTGATGGTTTGGATGAAAATATCTCGAAAGAATAGGTTGTTTAAAAAAAACGACATTGAAAATGGACTTATTCCCTTTTGAAAAAAATGCATAAACGGTAACCAAATAGCCATGTGACAACTAAAATTAGTTGGTCCATGTGGTGATGCTCCTCATCTAACTTTCCTTACAATCGCACTTTTACAAATAACTTACTTATGAAGTGACCCACTTTTATAGAATAAGTGAAAATCACTTTTAGAATGAAGTTACTTTGTAAATTAACTAAAAAAGAAATATGAAAGCTATTTTATAGTGATTAACTTTTATAATTTAAGTGAAATGCACTTTAGAATGAATTCATAAACTTTTTCAAGAAGTAACAAAAAATAATCTTGAATTCAAGAGCTCTTAGCAAAAATACCAACTTTCAACCAAGTGAGCTAGTGCGAAACACATTATAATATTAAGAAGGAGGATGGGGGTTGCTGTTGTTCTCCGCCTCAAGGTGCGTGTCCTAAAAATTTTTCTTTTCATGCGTTCAAACACAATTTTTTTTCCCTTCTCGACAAAAACAAGGGGGTAGATCTCAGTTAGCTCACCTGAAAAATGCAAGTTTTCTCTTTGTTTTTGATTTGCTGAGATCATATAGAGTCTAGAACAAAGAGCATATATAGATAAGAAAACACTTTTCACTTTGTTTCTGATTTGATGAGATTGGACAGAGCGCAAGGAAAAGAGCATATGCAGGCTGGGAAGAGTAACGACCTAGAAATAAAAACAGAAAATTGAAACATTATCTCTGTAAATTTAAAAAAAAATGGTGTATTCAGGCTTTATACCTCTAGATTTGACTGAAATGGATATATCTTGGGAAAACAAATCTTTTTTGAGTGAAACAAAAAGTGTTTTTATCTAAAATGAGTACTTTGGATGTAATGGAATAGTCCTCTTGACCCAAAAATGTACAAAAATAGAAGAAACCGGATATGTGACAACACGACTTTAAAATATCAAACCGCAATGGGAGCGAGTCTTCAAACAAGATCTGATACCATGTTCTACAACACAGGGTATTCCAACAAAGGAAAAACACCTTTAGTAAACACTCACATAACCAGATGATAGATCAACACACCGATGTTTTTACATGGTAAAACCCCAATGGGTAAACATCCATAGCCTCATCCAACGTGGCCACTTGAGGAAATTAATCAATGCAAAAAAAAAATATTACAAGAGAGTTTCTCGCAATTGATCATCAAAAAATGACCCTCCATGCTCTTTAAATAAAGATTACGGACCAATCGAGTGCTATGCCATGAAACAATGTAGTTGTTAAGATCAAGGAGAATATGAGCAACCAGATCACTCCATGTCTAGAACATATCGTGACTACTGGATTACATAACTACAAATGCATACTATATAAACACACTAAGAAACACACTTTAACCTAATGACACATTAGACCAAGTTGATCTTAAATAACTCCTAAGTGTCTAAATATCATAACCATTTCGTTAAGAACTATTAATGATCTTAGCTTCTTATCAGTGAAAGCTCCGTAATTCATATTAATAATATTCACATATATCAAAGTGTATTGGAAAGAGTGAAAAATATGACAACTATAAAAAATAAGGAACTTTTCTGTGGAGATACTGTTAATTCCCTCACTCACTAGGATAAAAATGTTCATTGGTCTACAACTTATTAGTGGTATTGCAACTTCAGCCCAGAGAAAAAAATCACCAATAAGATTTGGACAACTGGTCTAGTTAAGGCTGGTTTCATGTCCTAGGCCTTTGAATTCAGAGACTTAATTTCCTGGTGCTCAAGTAGATTTAACGCAAAACTCAAAATGATTCAAATTGTGGCTGAAGGGAGGAATCCCATTCTGTTAAATCCGAATGTATTAAAAAAAATGCTGCAAATTTTCAATCCAAACAAAGTTCCTAGGTTTCTAGATGCTAACTCTTTTTTGGATTCACAAGGTGGTGGATTGAACTCGTTGAAGGATTTTATGGCACCATCTTTTGAAGTGCCAGCCAATACAACTCACATTGACATATGCCTATTATATGAGCCCTACTAAGATTTTTCTTGTCTTTTCTCATGTCTTGTGGGACATGATACTACAACCTACATTTCGAGGTATGTTCTGTGTATACTACACTTTTCTATTTGGATGAAAGTAGTATTCAATTGGGATGAAATCAATTCAAATGAAATTTCATATCAATCATGAGAGGTAAGAAATTTCTTAGCAATCATTTCAAATGAAATTTCTTATCATTCATGAAATTTATATGTGCATTAGGATTTTGGCAAGTAAAGGTGAGAATAATGAAGGATGTGTGGGAGGAGGTGACAAAAATGATCCCCTTTATTTTAATATGGATAAATCAAACATTGTTGCACACATAAAAATAGAAAGGAGCACTAGCAACATAAGTGCTCAAAACTCCGAAGACCCAGGAAATGATGTAGCCGAGATGGAAGTTGACGACAAAAACAAAGTGCCTGAATCAGTGGTGGTGCAAATGGTTGAAAGTCAACAAATAACGAAGGAGTTGGCTCATGGGGGACTAACTATTTTTGAGGAACAATATTTAACTCTGCATAATACTAAGTATAATAAAGAGGCTATAAAATTGAAAAAGAGAAAATTCATGTTAAGAATAAGAAAATTATAGAGAAAACGAATTCATAGGTGAGTGTTTCCTAAGTGGGATCCTCTAGAATCCTCAAGCTACATTTGAAATCTAGTGATGTTTTGGATCATTCCATTACAAAACAATAATTGGAGAATATTATATTGAAGAAGAGGATAAGTGAGTTGGAGGATGCTTAGATTCGTAGATCACTATTTGCTGAACCATTATCTATTATTGTCCCAGAAACAATTCCACAAGAAACACTAGGTACATCCTCTAAAGTAAAAAAAGATGCCAAATTATTAAGTGGCATCATAATGTATGTTGTAGAGAATATAAATAAGCATCCTAACAAAATTTTGGAGGCATAGGAGGTAGGCACAAATTTAAGGAATTTGTCACAAATGATTTCTTCTCTTACAAAGTACCTACAATAAGATTTGGATAATGATGAGTATTTTTATAAAAATGATCTAAGTACATTTACAACACGAGTGTCATATATGATTGATTTCACAAGGAGGCAACACTATTTACCTTCAAAGAATAGAATGAAACAAATAAAAGTTGGTTGGTTCACAAGGATATAAGTCTTCCAAGAACTAATTACAACTTGTAAAAATTTGGAGGGAAAAATAAGTGACTCATTCCTAAAGTCATTTGACATAGTTAAATACCTTGAGGGTCCACCACTAATTATAGAATCCACATTTTTAACCAAGGGACACTTGTAATCTGAATTAAACATACTCAAGATTTCGTGGGGTGGTGAGTTTGACAACCTCACTAACTTCCTAGAAGAGGACATTAAACGATGGTTGGTTAGCTTCGTTAACGATAACGAGGATCATTTAACATCAATACAAGAACTATTCTCTGAAGTGAAAGGAAATAGAGGATGACATATTTTCTCTTTGGGTCAAATGGGACATAACAATTCCATCGTTAAAGGAGTATATTGAAAATTGGCTCAAGAATTCATTGAAAAAAATAACTAATCCTCCACAGCTTCCAAGATGTAGTTGCACAAACAAGGGTTGATTTCAGGCTATATTTAAGAAGGTTTTTGAAAGGAGAAAGAGAGAGGAATCGATCCATCAATGGTCCCCCTAGTAGGGTCCACAAAGTGCTATCTCTAAGGTGCATACGAGATATAACAATAAAATATTTCTCCTAGGATAATGCTCCATATCCAACCTCCAAAAATATAAAGTGGTCCACAAGATACATGCAACCAATCGATGTGAAAATACCAAGGCAACCAACTTCATGGATAAATGTGCAAGATGAAGTAGTCAAACCCCAAAATAGTAGGTGGGCAACCTCCAACAAAACAACTATAGGGAGATAAGGGCGAATTAACATTTTGACCATGCCAAAAATATATGAAATAAATAAATATAGACCTCCAAGAATAACAATAATTGTCTCCACAAGTTCTCCCTCCAAGTATATGCCCAAATATATTAATATGACTAAGTAAATGCATGTAATGTGCCACACATGTGGTTCTCTAAGTATGCAACACACCTCCTAATAAAAATCCTTCATAACCACCTCCAACTAATCCCCTCAAGTGTGAAAAGGAAACCAATAAGTAGGGTTCCCAAGATATTTACCTTAATTATGATAAATCAAATTAATTTAACTATTGAATAGTGAAATCAACCTCAACACGTGTGCACAAATATTAGTGCTCAAATATAACCAAATCCCCCCTCCAATTAGTCACAAACATATTAAATCAACATGAACATGTATGCCAATGAGGGGTGCACTCTAATAAGTTGTTGGACCATGTGAATAAAATATGTTATCCTTAACAATACCCCATTGCGATAATAATAAAATACAAAACCCAACTTAAGCTGCACCAAAACCCATGGATTATTACATGAAAAGTCATCATCCAAACTTAGGAAAAATGTTAAATCACCATCAAATCATATGTAGTACCCCCCTCTAACTCAAACTTAGGAAATAACACATCACTAAGGGTACTAATATCATTAAACAAATCCAACACATGAGGAGCATGTAGAACACCTCATCCTAGTGACACCAACATCATACATCAACACCCAAAGTCACTAGGAAACATAAAAAACATAAAAAACACATGAAACATCTACCTCCTAACACCATCATCTAACTCCTTGATGGATAGAACCATCATCCATATCCAATATAAACACATATACCAAACCGCACCATAATTAGGTAGTATGCTCCACAACCATCCAAAAGTGAAACCAAGGGGTGATCAACAAGGAAAGCACATGTGTTAAGATCACCAAGAAACAAGCACAATCATCCAACCAAGGATAAGTGAGACTTTCTCAAGCCAAATACCTCCAAGGAACTAGCAACAAATCTCCATCAATGTGATGAAAATCACAAAGTGAAACCTCATATAATATGTGGTGTAACAATAGTCTCCAATTTGAGGAAATGCACTCTTCTTGAGAGTGCATGAGAACCCCATGAATCTCTTTTTGAACTTGCCAATAAGAAATAAGAGGCGTGACCATTTGGCACGATGGATACATATTAACATCCACAAACACCACATATTTATTCTTTCTCTCTTTTTTTTTACACAACACTAAGAGTTCAAACTTTCGCTACAAAAATGCCAAAAATATGCATGAAAGTAAACAAATGTTCACATTTGTTGAGCTTATTCATCCTACATTTCTCTAACCTATGATGAAACAAAAGGCTAAGTGAAATCAAATATCCAATGCCACCATCCAAACATCACCTCAAGGCCATGGACCTTACCCTTGTGTTTGCTACTAATTCAAAACAATGTTACATAAAAAATAAGACTTGTATATGTTGGGATCTATATTACAATATGGTTGCAAAATTAAGTTACATTACATATATAACAATGGATACAAAAATTTGAAAAAGAATTGCATGTTCTAGGACATGCTAACTCAATCCAGTGTTGAAGAGGTTTGAAATAAAATATGAAAGATGCACATGATACCTCATCATCAACTTTCAAACTATCCAATATGGGCATCTTAAAAGGAAAATCCACAATAAAAACATCATCAACACTCTTAAGCAAAGAGGATGTAGAATGCTCCAATAAGAAAGTCTTCTTCCAAGCATGATGATGAAGTATGAGATGAAATTTCAGATTTGGAAATAAGATTCTGCACACAATTGGATGGTTGGAAATGTCTGCCATAAAATCTGTACTCAATATCTCATTGCTCCCAACAACTCCCAACACCAAAAACATGATTTCCAGTTGAAAAGCCACATGCATTTCTACAAAAACTTAAAGAAGAAGGTGGCTATAAATTTCCATCACTTTTATTATCACTGTCCAAGAGGCACATAACCAACATTTTCTTCCCTATAATCATCCCCATCAATGGCATAGATGATATCCCCAAAGCATGTCCAGTAATCCATCTGCAAAGTATGACTATCAAGCTGAAATTTTTCCTTACTAACTTAAAAAATTTGGCTACCCTCATTCTTATCACACGAAGAAATACATACATTTAATACTTCATCATTATATAAGGGTTTGTTAAAAAAAAAGGTCTCCAAATTAACCATTACATCATTAATGTTTGAATTTTGAAATAAATTATAAGTTACACTATCCTCTTCTTCATGGGAGAATGAGGTGGATACTTCATGACCAATGTCTTCTACATGTGGGGCTGTGATATGTTCTTCAAAAAATACATCACCAATTTCTGAAATATAATATGATAATGGCTCATGGGATGTAGAACAATGTTACAATTTATTCTTAAGATGTGCAAATTTCTTTCTAACTTATAATTTTTACCAAGTAACTATAAGTGTCATATCTCACCATTAGTGCAACCAAGAGAGAACTTGACGGGTTCTTCTCATGGACGATCATCAAACCAACAACCTTTTATTCTATTTTAGCGTAAATATCAATCCAAAAATATGTCTCATAAATTTGTTACATGCTTCTCATTACCATATCCACACCTCCAATAATTTTGAAATTCTTTAAAAATATATGGAAATGACTTTATCTCTTTAGTGCTAAAATCACAATGCGACTTCCTTGCATTATTTCTATTCAAAGAAAATGAAAAAATTGTGATCAAAACATCTTCATGACCACTATTACTTTCAACAATAAACTTCATGAATGATGAAAGATGAATATAAGGCAAATGGGGTTGTCTCGACAATTTTGGAACATGATGAATCCTAATCCAAGGATGAAGATGACGTGGAGATCCAGGAATGGATGAAAAATACAAAGGGGTAAACAAATCATCTCAATAATTCTTTTTGGACGGAGCCATTAATTCAAATCCTTGAATGTTGAAATCTAAAAATACATGCATACCATAATACCTCATAAAAGTTTTGCAATGTGGAGCCACCAATGTGAGTTCTTGAAGTGTTTTCTTGCTGTCTTCACCTCTAAAATCAACAACCCATCAACTATGGATTCACCATATGAGAAATAGATCTTCAAAATAAACTCATAAGATGTTAAATGTAACAAGACTATAAATCTAGGCAATGGAATTTATCTTTGACAACGACATCAAAATTTTACAACAAAATCTAGCACCCACAAAAGTGTAAATTCTCAATCACCAAGGCGTTTCTTTTGTGCAACTTAGTAAGTCTGTCTACTATCACCTCAATAGCTCTTCCTTTATTTCTTGGTTGTATTTTCTCCAAATCAAGGGGTAATTCTTGAAGGATAGGATTATCAAGGCTATGAAGTGGGGGTTTAAGGTGAAAAGTGAAGAGAAAACCTTGATAAAAAAATGTGGTTGTAGTAATGGTATGTGGTAGTGGAAATGGAAAAGGGGGTGTGGAAAGGAAATGAAAGCAAAATGAGGGGAATAAGTAAATGAGATGATGTAAGACTTTTCCTATCAATATAAGGGCTAATGGAGTTATGAAACATTGAATGCATGAAGGAACTAGCGTGTTACAATCCACTACTTTGAGGTAGGCTATACGATTGAGAATAATTATTTTACCACATTCAACCTTTTGGATGAAAGAACTTTTTTGATGTGTTCATCACTTGGGTGTGTACTTAATGTAAAAGTAACTAGTTTAATGCAATTTACCTCAAAGTGTTTGTTGAAAATAAACTATGGAATCAAGTCTTGGAGGGATATGGGTGCCACTCATTAATACAAATGTGAAGGAGAAGCTATATGGCTGAAATGTACTTCCAAAATCTGCGACTTAATTAATAGAAGAAAGAAGAAGTGCAAAAATAAAGCAAAAAATAAACAAGAGGGAAACCTCATGATATTGCTTAATCCTAAGTGAATAACTTAATTCATTATTAACCCTTCACATAAGTATGATAACAAAGAAATTCTATGACATATAAACATCAATTTAATAGCATAAGATAACCATACAACGAAGTAGATTAATACCTCAATACTTCATTAATCTTCAACAATTTGATACATAAGGGAAGATCAACATTATCTCTAAGTTCCTACAATTTCCTTAATTTCTTTCACTTCTTCACAATCCTCGAATTTCCAAATCCCCAATGAAAGGGAGAGAAACTCCTCTTTATGTAGAGTGAATTAAGTCTTTCATACAATAAAACATATTATCTTTCTAACTAACTCCAAGACGAGACAACAAGTAGTAAAATATTGGACTAATTAGATCCATGTTTGACAATATTAAGGCAAGTGAACAATATACTTTTCAAGAGAAGTCATCCTCATCCAAAAATCCACAAGAATATGCAATAATAACCTCCAAGAGATGAGGCACCATCCAAAAGTAGGTATTATACCAAGACAAGTGCTAAATGGGTTCACATAGAATTCACCCTCCAAGAATGGATTCTTGCAAAATATAATGAAATACTTTTCAATCTAGGAAGATGTGCTTAAGGGTCCTCCTAGAAGGGCTAACAAATTATGCCCTCCAAGGTGCACAATAGATATACCATTAAAATATTCCTCCTAGGAGAATGATCCATAACCCACCTCCAAAAATAGAAAGTGGTATGCAAGATACATGCATCCAATCCACATGTGCAAATCCCAAGACAACCAACTCCATGGATGAATGTGCAAGATGAAGTATTCAGATCCCAAAATAGTAAGTGGGAAACCTACAATAAAACAAATCTAGGTATATTAGGGAAAAATAGGGTTTTGACCATGACAAAACTCCATCAAATAAATAGATATAGACCTCCAAGAATAAAAACAATTGTCTCGACAAGTTTACCTTCCAAGGATACACCCAAATATAGTAAGATGACCAGGTAAATTCCTGTAATGTGCCACATGCATGTCCTTCCAAGTATGCCACATGCCTTCCAATAAAAATCCTCGATGACTACATCCAAGTAGCCCTTTCAAGTTTGAAAAGGAATCCAATCAAGTAGGACATCCAAGCTATTAACCTTAATCTAGATAATTTAGATTAATTTAACCATTGAATAGTTAAATAAACCTCAACATGCATGCATAAATGTTAATGATAAATTACAACCACAATCCCCCTTCAATTAGTCACCAATAGATTAAATCATCATTGTGCCGAGAGATGCTCATAGCTCAGTATGGGGATAAGTTGAGGTGTAAAATGTTAAGTGTTATCCTATAATTATAATTATTATAATAATAATAATATTTATAAAAATATAGTCAGCTTAATATATATATGAAAAACTTGAAGAAATGTTAAAGGTTAGCATCTCGAGAGATTTGATCCCTCTCTGTGCTTTATAGATCCGAGGTTAAGATGGATCTATGCTGGTGGACATGTGTGCCAATGGGGGGTGCAGTCTAATAAAGTATTGTACCATGTAAATAAAATATGTTCTTCGTAGCAAAACTCCGCTATGATCACAACAAAACATAACTGCCAACCTAAGGTGCACCACAACCAAGGAATTTTACATCAAAAGTCATCATCCAAACTTAGGGATCGTCACCATCAAATATTACATATGTAATGATTACTTTGGCTTGGTTGTTGTTGTTAGGTTAAACTTGAATCGGTAAAAGAGTCAAAGTTGTTAGTTCAATAGTCATGGTTTCAGGCACATGGTTTTGGTAGCTTGTGGTTTTAGAGCTCATGGATTACATGTAATGAAAGCCTTTAAAATACTGATGATACTCCATTTTAATGTGTCAAGCGTTGAGCGGTGAAGGCTCACTTGGATCGAGATATGAAGTTGGCTTGATTTGGTCCATGAAAATACTAGATCTATTGTTGGATGGTTTTTCATGTAAGGGTTTTCCAGGATAAATCTCTTGTGATTTATGTATGCATGTTGCTATGCTCTTGGTATTTTTATATCTCTTGCAATTTTAATTTCCTAACAACTGGTATCAGAGAGGGGAAAACCTAGACTCTCTAGTGAGAGTGGTTTGATGATGGGAGCCAATGACAGAGAGAGACAAGGAAATTGTGTTGAGTGGAATCTATGCGTGATTCATATTGTGAAGGAGAACCGGGTTTTGGCTTAGAGTGTGAAAATGATATATGGTTTATATGCTTGGATCTAATGGATATGTCAGATGTGGTTGGATCTGTTGTCGTGGTTAGATTTTTTGTCTAGTTACATACGTACCAAGAAGCGAGCATCAAGAGTTGGAGGTTAAAGCAAGGGAAAGGCAAGAAGATGGTGACATAAGTGATGGGATATCAACAATGTTTTTTTTTAAATTTTAATGGAGTTGAATGTAAATGGGCATACGATTGTAAGAACTGGTTAGGCATGCCTGGCACGAGTTTGAAATTTCACCAGTAAAGTCTGGACATAGAGCTAAGTGATAGGGGGAGCATACAAAATTCCTAGATACCCTAATTTTGAGGTAGATTTGGACAGATTTGGTCATGGGAAACCCCATGTAAAGTTTAAAGTGGGGAATTTTAGGTTAAACTTGACTTGGTAAAAGAGTCAAATTTGTTAGGTCAACAATTGTGGTTTTGTGCACATGGTTTTGGTAGCCCGTGGTTTTAGAGCCCATGGATTACATGTAATGAAAGTGTCTAAAAGACTGGTGATACTCCATTGTAATGTGTCAAGAGTTGAGTGGTTAAAGATCACTTGGCCATGGATAGGAAGTTGGTCGGCTTGGATAGATTTGGTCAAGGGAAATAATAGATCTATTTTTGGATGGTTTTCTTGTAAAGGTTTCCCACGATAAATCTTGTGTGATTTATCCTACATGAATGTAAATCGAATACCAGACAAAGTTGGATTAGAAGGAAAAGAACACAATCTAGTTGTGTCTCTTAGATTTAATATTACTGAATATGTCAGGGGAAGCTACAACCAAGGAATTATGGAATAAATTAGGGGATTTGTATGAGTTGAAGTCCCTGGTAAGAAAACTTTTCCTGTGGAAGAAGCTATACAACCCGATGATGAAAGATGGAGACTTAGTATTAATAAAGCATATTGTTAGCACTGAGAGTCACACTTAGACTACTGTAAGTGCAAGGTCAATACCCATTAGAATATAAATGTATTAAATTGGTTTGAGTAGGTAGATCAACAAGAATGGGAAAGAAAGGGAGAGGGAAACAAATGTGCGCAGAGGCATTCCATTAGGCATGGAGTCATAATATCCTACATATCAAAGGAAATCAAACTGCATATCAGACAAAAGGGATATATAATGATGAGTAGAACCATAGTGAATATGACAAAAGGAAGAAAATCCATTGTACAAATATCCTTTATGAAAAAATAAAAGATTTCTTAAACAGTGAAAAATGATTTAATGGGCAAGCTACAATAGATCCTCTGTTGTTCATGAATCCATCAATCAATGGCAACTATGATCCTCAAAACCTGCAATATATTCAAGAAAGAAGTCATCAAAGAAATGGGAAAAAAACATACCATCTGATAACAACTCTCATGAATATTTAATGGCAGAAAAATGCCATTACAAACATGCCCTTAGGCTTACAAATGAGCAACTAAACTGCTCCTCCAACTCCCTCCTCTCTTGGATCATGAATCCAACCCCTTCCTTATCAAAATACACTTTCATATATAGTGAATGATCTCTATCTACCCTAAGGAGGTCGAAACCAACGAGCTACATAGGATCCTCCTCCATTTAGGAGTCTTGTTACAAAAGATTCCAACAAAAACCTAACAAATTCCTATTTTTGGGATCTTGTCTATTGAGATAAATACCTTTTGAAACAGGTCATGATGCTTGATCTGGAGATGGAAAACATGTCCCTCATGTCCAACTAACTCCTAGGAGACCATTCAAACCATCCCTGACAACTGACAACCTTCCCATAGCTAGAATTGTCAGACTGTTAGAGTTCACAATGCCTTTGACAGTATGCGCTGCGAACTTTCCTGTAGATGATGTTTTTAGATTTTCTCCAAAAATACGAAGTGGGTTGGGTTGAATTTTTGTAAGAAAGTCAAAACCATAATTTTTTCCCTCCATAACAAAGTTTAGAGGAACCCAGATTGGCTTTCAAAAGTTATGATCAAAACAATCCTCTATTGTGTGTTAATGCTTACAAACTGTCATAAATTACCAGTTTGCAGTGCCGATGCTGCAAACTTTCCTGTAGCATCCTATTTCACTTTACCAAAGTTTTTAACATCTAAAAATTGTATTAGGTGTCCAAAAATGATGTAAAATTCATAATCTTAATAATCTTGATTAAAGGAAAACACCCAAACTGATAATCATGGTTTGCAAAACATAACAATCACCAAAAATCTGTAAAATGTATGAAACATGAACTTGACCAAAATTGATGCTTGGTTATGGAGGTTCAATATCTTCATTTTCTAATCCTAGAGCTTCTCTTGGTAGAAACCTTGGCCAACATGTCATAGGGCTCTGTCCTTACAATTTCGCCTCCTTATGAGTCTTCCTATGCTGTTGATTGTCCATAACCACTGCTGAAGAATGTATTTTCTGTATGTTTTAATGGAAACTATATGTTTGAAAAGAGGGAAAATAGGAGATTAGGGTATTTGATGAAAAACTATTTTCAATAAGCTAGCATTAAACAATGTTTCATGGATTTTATTCCATACATAGGAGGTGAATATAATATAATATACTCTTTCAATTAGAAATAACGAGGAATGACAACTCGCCATTGAAATAAAGGAAGTGCAAGCAAATTCTCATCTTAAACGGGGTGTTCTCTTTAATTCAAATATCAGTTGATCAACATGATAATGCATGCAATCTTTTAAAATTGACTCAACAACTGAACAAACACATACTTCAAGCTTAGGAGGGGTGCAGACTTATCCTTCAAAAGTTGAGCTTGTAAAGATGTAGAAAATGGGGTTTTAATAACGCTGGAACAAAGGGTTCACAACATTGGGGAAAATGAGTGAAGCAAGTGAAATATGAACTATGGAATAGATGGCTGAAGTCTAGAGGTGATATGGTTTAATGAACAAGGTTCAGAGCATAATGGAAATGATTTTGAAATCTGTAAGCAAAATGAATGGGACAGTTCACAATGCCAATATGAAAGTCAGCCAAAACCCCTTTAATGACCCTCAAACATGATGAAAACTCTCATGGAGTACCTAGTGGTCTTGGGTTTGATGCTGGTATCTTTGAATTTGCACAGGGGTGTCTGCAAGGTGTCCAACCTCCAATGCTCCTCTTTAACCAGTCCACAACGCCTGTCTACCAATTCACAATGCCTATTTCAAACAAGAATTGCATACTTCGAGGGGACTATGAAGAAATATGATGACATGATCCCTGAAAATTGGTTAAAAATAGGATCTGAAAACTATAAAATCCTTTTGAAACGATCCATTAATTTCAAATGATGAAAAATGAATGCATGAGTTACTTAGAGTACGTTGTGAACTCTCTTAGTGAGTTGGCAGCACATAAACCCAACTTTGACTTGACACTTAAACATATGGATGGTGACAAGGAGAAACTTGTGTACAACTTGGAGGTGTGACATGTCAAGGTAATGCTGTAAGGATCATAGGTGTGACTCAACGCCTTCAATACTGTGGTAAGTCAGTTATTGTTTATTGATATTAAGATTTTTGATGAAGATACATATATCAGTTTATTTTTCTCTTTACCACACTCTTGGGATAATTTGGTTGTGGCCATAGACAATAATGCAACTACTTTTTCAATGAGGTGGTCTCATCCTTGTTGTCAGAGGAGATGAAGCAGAAAAACATGGAAAGCCAGAGCACACATGCCTTATTTGTAAAAGGATGCTCCCAGGGTAGACATAAAAATATGTTCTCAAGTGGGAGATCTAAATCTCTAGGAAAATTTGTAAAGGCATGCTGGAGATGTTGAAAAGAAGGGCATTATAAGAAACAATGTAGATCCAAAAGTGTTGAGAGAGGAAAAATATATGATGATGTCCCTTTTACAGAAGCAAAAACCTCTGCAAATGAAGGAGGAGATGTGTACTTGGATTCTTCAAGCACACATGCAAATCATGATGCATGGTTGGCCTACTCAGGTGCATCCTTTGACATGACTCCTCACAGGGAGTGGTTTTGCAAGTATGAAAGGTATGATGAGGGTGATATTTTTCTAGGAGATGAATTGATAGCCAAAATCGTAAGACGATGAAAAATCAAGTTGAATATAACGGGTGATAGGATTAGAACACTCCCTAGTGTTCTAGACATCTCAAGATTGGCCAAGAATTTGATTTTTGTAAGAAAGATAGACAATGAAGGTGTAAAAACAATATTTGAAAAGGAAACATGCACGATGGTTCGAGTAGAAATGGTGTTGCTGAGGGGATTTCAGATTGGAACTATGTATAAGTTGTTGGGAAACATTATTAGTGACAGGTGCAATAGTTTCATTGTTCCCAATATTGGACCTGAAAAAGGAAAAAATCTTGAAATCTCTGGAGAAAAGACTATGTTGTGGCATCAAAGACTAGGGAATATCAGAAAGAATGGGATTCAAGTATTACATGATAAAGGTATGATTGAAGGTATGGAAAATTTCTCTCTAGATCTTGATTTATGTGAATATTGCTTGTACGAGAAGTAGAATTGGGTAAGATTCTCCTGTAGTGCTACGAGGGCAGGGGTAATTTTATAGTTGGTGCACTGTGATGTGTTTGGACCTATGAAGATTCCATCACTAGGTAAAAAAGTGTACTATGTCTCATTTATATATTAATTCTTGAGGAATACATGGATTTATTTCCTTAGGAATAAATCTGAAGTCTTTGACAAATTTAAATATTTTAAGGCTTTTATGAAATCAGACAGAGAATAAAATTAAGGTGCTGAGGATAGATAATGGTGGAGAATGATATGAGAATGAATTTGAGGAATTCTGTAAGAAGTATGATATATCAAGGCAGAATACTACTCTATACACACTTTTATCACACAAATTGTAGGTTTGGAAAAGCCTGACCCAACCACCAAATGGCGACAACTTTGAGAACACCTACACATTGTCATATTAGGCAGATATTCCCATCACTTTAGAGATTATAGAATCACCTCAATGTTAAATTTAGAGATGTTATTAAGTTCTTTTCAATTTACTAGAGCATTCAATGCATTTCCAAAACAACAACATAAGGAGGATCACTAAAATAAACACAATCACAAGGTACACAACATTTTATCCTGGGAAACCCTCATGGGGAAGAAAACCCAACAAAAACTTCCTCAATAATAGGTTTCCAATACAATACCAAGACTAAGACCAAACTACCAAGAATAACCTAAGACTGAGCATGCAACTTGTTGACGGGTCCTAAATCCCTTTAGTTCAACAACAAGAACCAAACCCGCCACCAAGGCCCAATTAGACTATGCAACGTTTAATAGTGGAATGGTTCTCCAGATATTGTGATCCGGCCAATTAATCGATGGGATTTACATTTTCTTGCAAAGGCGTCTCCTTCAGTTTGGACTTTCTCTTTTTCTATTTTCTCTTAGGTGGGACCGATATAATATGGAATCCGGTATAAACCAACTTGGAAACAAAACGGGAAAAGGTTTTAAATACTGGAGAAGAGGCTGAGCTTGGGATAACCCACTGCTCAAGCATGCAGACATCGATAGTCTACCACATGCCTAGTACTAATACATTAATTGTGTGAGTAATTCGACTTCTGGTTGAGATACTAATTAGCAGAAAGAAAACACACATGTGATAAAATAATGGCAAGTAAAATAATTCACTTAAATCTAATCATCCATCACATAATAACACAACGATTCATCTTCATCATTAAAGAAAATAACTATAAAAACATTGCATCAGATAACTTATCAATAGATTTAATAGCTCTTACTTGTTACAACATACATTCATGAGACGAGATAGGAAATAGTTCTTCTCCACATCCAATCATACACGCATTTGATGAAAACACAACTTTGTCTCTGGTC
>ML825045.1:17959-66417 GCA_009831015.1 Picea engelmannii | reverse complement strand
AAAAATACTACAGACTGTCCACGATCCAATGAAACTAGTCCCACTCAATTTGGATACTCTAGGAAGAAGTTATGATTGTTTTACCTAGAACACCTTCTTGAGACTAGTCAGATACCCTATCTTACATAGGGTGTATCTACAAATTTAAGATGACATAGAAGCTGAACCTTTTATCATAGATATATTAATAATTTAGGTAAATCACCTCTAGAGTTTAGGGTTTGAAATGTTAGAAAAAAAAAATTATGGCGAAAATTCCGCAATGACTTAGTTCAGGATGATTCCAGAACCCTATCTTGTACAGGATGTATCTTCGAAAGTGTATGGCCTCACGAGATTAATTTTGAACCCAACATACCTTGATCCATCTACTAAATATCCTCCAAGCCATTCCTTCTAAAACGTTGTAGAAAAAAAATTATAGTGAAAATTCCAAGGTGTCTTAGATGTAACAGTGAAACCCCAAGACCTTGAGCTCTGATACCATATGTTAAGAACCAAATATCAATGTAGCATAGAAAAACCTCAGAAAAAGTACTCAACGCCTTGAAAAAGAGATAATTTCAGATAATAAGCCTCTTCAAGGGGGAAACCTCCTTTTACCCTACTTAAATGTTCAAGTACAAGATGATTCAAAATGAAAATGTCTCCATGGTATATATAGGAGACTAGGAGGTATAATTAAAACTAATGGCCTAAAGCCAACATAAATAAAATAACATTACTAATATAATATGCCCTAATTAAGGGGTAATGAGCCAATATTAGGGCTTAACACTACCCCCCACTAGGAGTACAATATTTTTAGGTAGTCGTGACGCTTACCCTTCCCATCATGGTACTCGCCATTCCTGTATGGTATCTACCCCAACCCACAATGGTTTCTCAACAATGCCTCCCTCCTCAGTTAGAGGGAATCCTGATGTAGATTCCATTACTAACTCTTGCCAAACCACACTCACCCCCAATTGCCAGCACCATTGCTATGGCTGGGGGAAGATGGAAGAAGCAATATCCCACCACTCCACTTCCTCCCCGAGTTCAACCACCTTGCACACTCTATGAAAGAGATGGAAACCCCACTAATAGATGTCCTTCTCTTCCTGAATTACACAATCTAATTCAACTCCCTCAAGCAACCACATCACTCACTGCTTCCCCAAGCACACCTAGTACTACCACAACGTTCCCTAATACAAGTAGTAAAGGGCTATGAACCAAATTTTCTTGTGCCATCTATTCAGAGTATGGCCACTACACTCATCATTTCCCAGCTCTACCTCAGTTTCATCAGACACTAATGGTGGTACACCAAACCTTTTAGCAATATCCCTCTCCACCAACACCTTCGGGTACCCATGTCACTGACATCCATTATGTCTTGACCTCAGTCATCGAACGGATGAGATTCCCTTTCTCTCATTGTGAATCACTTGCTCATTTCACATACCAATGTCCTTTGATGATTGAATACAGGCATCTTCAAGTAACCCTTATTCAAAATCATTCAACCACCTCACCTCATGTGATGAAAGTAACTCCCATTATCCCTTTTCCAGCTACTATTCACATCACCTCCCCTGAACCTGAGTCACTTCCCACCCCTCCATGGTTCATGGATAGAATTTATGAGGATATTCCCCCAAATCCTCCCAATTCTCTAGTTCATTTCCCCCAGGAAATATTACCCCCTACCACAGTTTACAACCCACAGTGTCTGGACATTTGGTTTATGTCAAGCGAGCCATCACACCATAGTTGTGATACCCCCTCTACATCTTCACCACTTGAAGACAATCACACGGTGGTAGTCACCCCTATTACCTCCTTGGATCTCCTATATTCTCGCATTTTCCACTGTGACAAAGATATCCTAGAGAAAATCACTACCCCTAATTTCCCTTCGAATATGTTCCATCATCGAACACTTTTCCTCTCACAAGAGGTCTTTCACCATTTTGATCGGTAGCTCCAAGATCCTGCAATCTTCCAAAACACCTCATGACACTCTCTCCAGATAACCAATAATGTCAGTGAAAATGAGGTGGCACTATGGGCCCACCATCCATATATAGGCCCTTTTTCCCAACATCCACACTCTGTTACAAGAGCCTAGATCCTTTGTTTTATGATCCATTCTCATCCATGAGATCCTGATCCAGTCATCTAGACATTCCCATTCTCCAGGAGATCATTTTCACTTTTCCCCAGAGGAGCATTTTTCTCCCACCACATTCAGGCATGCATGCTCATGTTCAAATTTTATCAAATAAATTTCATATGTTCTTTATCATCAAATATTGTTCACGTCGGGTATTCGTTTATAATTTGTGCAGGTACTTGGTCATCCCAACTAGCATAGATCCTTCGGGTATATGATCAACACTAGCCTGTAATCACTCCCTCTGAATACCAATTTCATCTCCCGATCCCACCCTCTGACATTCACCTTTAGGGTCCCTACATACGGCTCTGCAGTACTATCACCTCTGTTTCATTTTGGTATTGTCACCTAGTAGCACTCTCCCCCACATGAGTTGTCCCATTCATAGTTCCCCTTGGTACTTTGACACTCATGCTGCTTTCACCCCCTAGGAATGGGAGTCCCAATAGTCTTACGTATTTCCAAGAATAAGTCACATAATCCTTCTCATCATTTTTCTAGCTTCCCCAATGGATTCCCAGGTTATCTCATCTTGGTTCTATTCGACTGCACCTCTGTAGTATCATTAACCATCCATTTCATCCATAATCAATTTTCCCATTTACAGATTGCCCTCCATTCATTTTACCTCATACAAAAACCCACCTATGGGGCCCCCACCCTCCACCAGTTCTTTACACAAGTTGTTTCCTCATAGGCCAAGCCATCTTGCAGTGGGGCACCTATTTCTGTATCTTTACACTCATCCCAAATTATTCTTTGTTTATTTGGTAATTGTAAAAAGCCTTTGTTTTTAGCCTTTACTTAGATTTTTGTTGTCACCATTGACAACCTTTGTTTTTTTGGAAAAGCAACCCATGTCTCCCTTGCTTGGGGAATCCACTATCCTTTACTCATTCTAACATCATTCATAAACCCCAAGTATCCCACATTCCATGTACCCTTGATATATGGGTTTCCCCACTTTGTCACACCTTTGGCACAATTTAAACGCATGTCTAGTTTTCCCCCTGACACTAGATACAGTTTCACGATTGTTGCCAATCATCCTTCAAACATACCCCCAACCAAGGGAAGTCTTGAGTCTCACTGCATATTGACTTATTCCATGTTCCCTATCAGTTACCGATCTTATTTCCATAGATTTCATGAATCCCTTTGCTTCTTGTAGTCGTGTCTCCGTTTTTGTCGACATCAAAACAGTTTCTAGAAGGGCGACAATATCTTGACTCTCATTACCTTTACAATGAGGAGCCTCAGATGACATAGAGAGAACCATTATTTCTCTCTTATTCCGTTTACCCCCATAAAATTTGACTTCAACAAAATCTCATGTTACGGTGGGTCTTGCTATGCGACTATTGCAGTTGTTTTATACCAGTCAAAGACTTCTAAATTTGTTAGGGAATCAATGCCTACAAGTCATCGACACTTCTTACAGGCATCCTTACCTCTTTTCAGAGTATGTTCACCATCATAATTGGCATCTGTCGTTACCAAATGGTCTCGGAGGGCACTACAGTTATCTACATCATCATACAACTTCAATTATTGTCTTACCTTTTGAGTTACATGACACGAGCATGGGGCATGCCTGCCTCATTTGTATACAAATTTTCTTTGTTCTCCCTAGAGAAATATTTGGGTCTAATATTTTCCCCTCTCCCTCTAAAAAATATCCCTTGCAGTTCCTATTAGCACTCTTCATTACAATGACACTCTCAGTAAAAGAAACATTGATGTATTTTGGCTATACGTATGCTCCTAACCTCACACATCAGGGGGCATCTATTATCATTGAAATTTCATCTGCAACATTGCACACAAATGGTTACAAAAATACAACAATGCCAAAAAACTATTAGTTCACCTGCAGAAGGGAAATGTATTTCCAAAAGGCAAAAACTATACAATTGGGAAAAACTTGACATCTGCAAAATCACTAAAGGAAGCACACACAGTGCGCTAGCCAAAGAATCCCGTAGAGTGCACAATGTGCCATATGCGTGACTGTGTATGATAAAATCCATGCACTCTGTGAACGATGCATTTATGGTTCTTTTCATCCCCTCAACCACTTATGGAACAACTCCCAACTCGATTTTACCTTCATGTCTAAGATGAATCTGAATGGGGGGCTAGTTAAGGACCAAAGGGTGCCTGAAAGGGCCCCTTGTTCACACTAAGAACCAGTTGAATATTTCCTTGAAGAAATTATATAAATGGAGGCCATGGGTGCACTAATAAATTAAAATTTCCATAATATTTTTATGTTGCCTCAATCCTCCCTTGAGAATCCTCTTTTCTCTTTGGAGCATTCTAGCAACATTCCAATAGGCCATTCCACTCACCCATTGAGGGAATAGGCTTTGATTTCTTCATCATTTTATTTCTTGTTTACCATTGTAAGAAGAGATCTCCATTAAGGAACTCAAGATCCCTCCCAAGGAGGAAGAGGGGACTCATAAGTCCTCCTTTTTCTACGATGTTTTCCCAACTAATATAGTTATCCATTGGTGTCATAATCTTGGTCATTGGTTGATTGTTTTTGGTTCAAAGTTTCTTATCCACTATAGTTTTATTTCCTTAGTTTTTTTAGTTTATTTACTTGTTTATTTCATGTTAGGATTGTTTAAATCATGCACTAACCTATGTCTTTTCTAGCAGGCCCAACTAGACATGCAAGTGCCCTTGTTTTTCTCACCCAAGTGACAAAATAGACACAAACATTTCTATAGGATCAAATGTACAAGAATCATTCAATCCATCGGAGAGTGTGTGATTAGAGTGAGATACTCAGAGTAGTTCATGGAGTCGTAGCAGAGACACTCTTAGTGGTAGGGACTCCAAGAACAAAGGAGGACCATTGATTGGTATATTGGTGAGATTTAATATCAGCGTTAGATTTTGTGGCTCCCATTTGTTAGCATGTGGGATGTATGTTTAAAAGGAGAGAAACCAATGAGTGGGTGGAGACTTCAATGTGAATAATAGTCATTGGAACTCTTCATCCGAGGAATATTAAATTCCATAGGATGATTCATCGAGATATTATCGTCGGAGAGGAGATCAACCTATATAGCTAGGAATTCCAATGGGGAATGATTCCAAATAGACACAGATCATCGATATAAGGGAAAGAGGTAAATATGACCATTTGATTGAGGGTGATTAGGCACCTGGTCATGTCAACAACCACTATGGAGAAAAATCTCTAAGAAATAATAAGAATTGACATAGTTTAAGTTTCGATAAGAGAAGTCCTCACTTAAAAAACTAAGGAATCTGGTAGCACACACCATGAGAGAAGAAGAGGAAAGTCAACATCCCACCATCCTAAGTAATGATTAGAGGTTCAGTTGTGTGACATATAGCATGATAGGTAATAATTGTATTGAAATTAATGTTCTTTTTTTCTTTATTGAAATAGCCTCTATCAACGAACACTCTTTTTCTTGGGATTCATAATTTTATATTTGCTAATTGTAAAGTTCTGTATCTGAATTTTGTCCTATCGACAATGGTTTTCTAACTAAGATTTATCCTTCAACATTTTTCTTGACATTATCTTTTTGTTCGTTCATTATTTGGTAAATCCAACAGGCCTCTTGGGTTTCATCCCATGTTTCTACCTAGTGCTTTCCTTCTTTTGGATCCAATGGTATGATAATCTTTGTGCCGCTACCTTTCAATTTAATCCTCTCTCTTTAAAGGGAGAAATTTTCCTTCATATTTCAAACCCATTGTCTTGTGATTAATGCAAGGCATGTAGGAATTACTTAGACCAACTTAATTACTTCAAGGTTGACTCTTGTTGGAATCCCCACTATGTAAGTTATGACATTTTTTAGTGTACCAATTGGTTCGATGAACCTTTCATCTGCTAGCTTTAATAAATTCATTGTTGGAAATAGTAGGGGATTTCCAAGTCGATTCCATGTTTCACTAGGTAGGATGTTTACTTGCGAGTCAAAGTCAGTTATGACTTACTCGATCATGTGTCCATTAATTTCAAGGTTGACTTGTGGGTCGAAGTCATTTGCATGCTTCTCCCATGACAACTATTAAATATTTTTGAATGGTCTTTGATCTGCTTCGTATTATCTCAGAATGTTCAGTAGGTTGATCAAGCGATCGACCAACTATTTTTCTTTTAGTAATTCAACGAAATTTGCTAGAGCAGTGTATGAAGTGATTGTTTTTCTTCCCCTGTTTCCATTTGGTTTATCTTGGTCCATATCTCTAAAGAACTTCGTTACTTCCCAAATTAATTGGTTTTCTTGTTCAGGGTCAGGATATGTGTTTTGATATCCCCTTTTTTGAGCTGAAAGATCTTAATAAATGTCTTCACCTACTCCTTATCTTGTTACAACAAGGAGATTTTTGAAATTTAGTACATCTTGCTTTGGCACCGTATGCAATAGGTTCACATTTCTCTTTTTCATCACTTTATCTAGTACGATGGTGTAGTCTTCAAGTGAGTGGTCGCCCACTCCACATTTATTACAAACGTTGAGGTCATTTATGTCTTCTATGGGGAAATTGGGACTTATGTGTTCCTATTTCCAATTGAATCAGTACTAATAGCCTTGACCATGTCCTTGGTTTGTTAGTATTTTTCCTCCTTTGTATCTGCCTCTTCATTGATAACTCCCACAGCCTTGACCTTTGTATCCATTTCTATTTCATTGATCGACATTTTGGTTGATCGTCTGAATGTGGTATATTGAATGAATATTCACTTTGTATTTCCATTTAACCAACATTCCTATGTTGTTTTCCTCATAGATATGGCACCATTTTGGTTGGGCATTTCTTAAATTATGTCAACAGTCCCTCGTTGATTTATTTTCCATTCTCTCGCAGATATAACAAAATATTTCTACTTGGATGCATCAAATTCTTGGATCTCATGCATCACTAAAATTACAATAGTCCTTTAGTAGATCATATGGTGCACCAAAGTTTGTTACGTGAATATCGAAATGTTTTTTATGGAATGTTGTAATTCTATGAGTTTTTCCTCTAGTCCTTTTTATATTGTTGATTGTTAGGATCCGATCCTAACCCCTCTCCATGGTTCATTAGTTAGTAGGATATGTTTTCTATTAAACAAAGGCCAACATTAGTTAATAAGGCATAATAAATAAAGAAAAATAAGTCAATGTAAGAAAACCTAATAGAATCATTCGCTTCTAGAAAGATCTTCCTCTAGAAGTTTACTTAGAAGGTAGAATTAATATAAATAAGAGTAGGAGGCAATGGATATTTTGTCTTGGAGATTATTTTAATAGATCTTTTCTCTACTGGAGGTTTCCCCCTCGAAGACGCAAGTGAACATTGCTATCATTATAAATTTTCTCTTCCTGTTGATTATTTTAGTGTTCTTCTAATATTTTTTTGTATATATCATTATTATTTTGTCATTTCCTGCTAGATATTTTATGTTCTGCATAATATATTGTATCAGGAATGTTGTAAGTGGTATCATACCTCTTTCCAGGGAAATACTTGTGGGATAAAAATTTTCAGGATAGAGATGTATTCCAACATCTTTAAGCTACAAAGATCTATCGTTACAAACATAAACCCATGGTCGGGGAGTCATACATAGGAAATACAAGTGGTTCTTAAGTGAAAATCTGTTGGCCACCCTTGTAACCCCTGTTGGTACCCCTTTGAGTGGTAGCGCATAAGAAAACACCTATGCATTGATCGTCCTAGGAATATTGAATCCCTTCATAGATAAATCGATCGACCACCTGACTGTTGTAGTGTCACCGAGAACAACAATCAGGAAGTGACTCTCTAGTACCTCGGTAGTCGAGTAGTATGGATAAGGGTATGGTCTAGCCTCCTTAGTTGGTTCCCTGAGATATTGAGATGAGTAATACTATTGGACTTCGCACATATATAAGAGTGCTATAGCACAGGGAAAACCCTTGACTGTAGATTCCCTACAAACCCTAACCCTTGGGAACAAAACAGAGAAAGAAAAGAAAAGATCTATTGCAATGCAACCTTGTCGTCTGCATTGGGGTTACAAAATTACTACATCTTTTGTCCTGTTAAACATTTGGGCACTCCATCTCTATAGTATTATTCAGTTCAGAGTATAACTTTGTAGGATTAAAAAAAAAAAAAAAATACAAGTTTGGACCTATCAACACCCTTATTTTTGACCTAACCCATTTCATTCCTCTCTTCATTATGATCACAATGCTACCCTTAAATTTTAATCCTTTTTTCTTTCTTGTGGACCCAACCCCCTCTGGGATGCCTTTCTTGAGACCTATCCCATTGGATTCCTCTCTTTGTCTTGATCAACCAGGTACCTATAATTTTTAATCCCATTTTTTCCATCCTGACACCTTTGTTGCTACCTAATCCTTCACCATGCCTATCACTCTCTCTCAGTCCCAAGAAACCTTGGAGGATAGAATTTCCCACCTAGAACAACAAATTGAAGACAACATGGCTTCCCTCTGTAATGAATTTACCACAACCCTTGACCAACAAGTCAACAAATTGGTGCAACTCTTCAAGGGTAAGAATGTTGAGCCAAACCTAGAAGAACTTCAGTCTTCTCATTATGAACATACTCAGTCCTCCCACTCCCCTTAGGGTTCTCAACCTTCTTGGAATAAGGTGCCCAAAGTTGACATGCATAAATTTGATTGTTCCAACCCAGTCGGGTGGGTTTATCAAATGGAAAAATACTTCTCCCTTCATGATATTCAATATTATGAGACCAAAATCCATGTAGGGGTTTTGTACTTGGATCAAGAACACTAGCAGTGGTGGCAGTGTCATAAGAAATGTTATCCATGACCTCCCAATTGGAACATATTCTCCAAAGAAGTTTGTGCTCGTTTTGATAGGGAGTCACAATTTTATGGCTGAATCACTAAGCTTCACCAAATTGGATCTATCATAGACTTCATCATGAAATTTGAACAGTTGGTTATCTGTACCGAGGGCTTATCTAATGGATTTTACCTTGCATGTTTTATTAGTGGTCTCAAATAAGTATTAAAGCTCATGTGAACATGCATCATCCTACTACCTAGTTGCAAGCATGTCAATTAGTGAGGGAAGCAAAGACCATCCTCTAGGTGCCATCCCTGAAGGCTCCATTTACCACCCACCCTTGCCTAGTCCCTACCCCTTCTTTGACCCAAGATTTTAAGGCCCAAAAGGTCTCTCCCTCTGAAATGGAGGAACGTTGCAAGAAAGGCCTTTCCTACTATTGTGATGAAAAGTGTGCACTAGGGAATAAATGTAGAGAACAAAAGTTCTTTCATATTGATGCCTCAAATTTCTCTTCCTAGGAAAACATCCCATAAGATGAGGTTTCAAACCAAGAGGTGGCTCAGCCAAGTGATCCTGTCGACAATCCAATTGTTACATCAATGGAATCAATGGACCCAGTCATCTTGCTTCATGCACTCTTAGGTATTTAGGCCCCAAAAACATTGAATATCAAGGGATACATTAAACATAGGATGATTTTGGTGTTGATTGATAGTGGTAGCACCCATATTTTTAGTCATCGCATGAGCGTTGATGAGATCCATTGCTTTGTCTGCCCAGTTTATAATTTTCAAATCCTCATTGATAATGGTGATACTATGAAGTGTGGGGGCCATTGTGAGAATGTCAAACTCAAAATGGGTGATTACCATCTAAAAACCCACATATTCTCTATTTCCATGGGTGGTTGTTATATTGTATTAGGCGTGGAATGACTTTGCACTCTGGGGCCAATCAAAATGGATTATCAAGAATTATATATGAGCTTCACCCAAGAATATCACCCCTATAATATCAAGGGTCTCCAAGCGAGCTCTCATAAAATCATCATCTCTCACAGGATGGAAAAACTCTAGAAGAAATGCCACCATGGTGTGATTTCTCAATTTAATTCCATTCAGGTCATTGAATAGGTCTCTCAGGTAGTTCCTCCTATCCTGCAATTCATCTTGGACAAGTACCCCAATATCTTTGAGATTCCTACATCCTTACCTCCTTCCAAGGGTGATCATGATCATAGCATCCATGTCTTTATGGTAAGTCAACCACCCAATGTACATCCCTACATATATCCATTTCCTTAGAAAAATGAAATATAGAATATGGTACAGGAATTACTGGAGGCAAGGGTAATTCTCCCTATTACTAGACCATATTCTTCACCAGTGGTGATGGTTTTAAAGAAAGAAGGTACTTGGTGCATATGCCCTAATTTTCATGCCCCGAATAAACTGACCATTAAAGATAAATTTCCCATTCGTGTCATTCATGATTTTTTGGATGAACTACAAGGTGCATGTGTATTCAACAAATTATACCTTCGCTCTGGTTATCACAAAATCCAGATGAAGGAGGAAGATATTTTGAAGACTTCTTTCAGAACTCACGAGGAACATTATGAATTCGTGTTCATGCCTTTTGGCCTTTGCAATGCTCCATCCACATTCCAAAGTCTCATGAATAAGCTATTGAATTAAACTTACCTTCGAAACTGTCTTGGTTTTCTTTGATGAAATCCTCATTTATAGCTGCACCTGGGATATCCATCTTCTTCATGTGGAAAAAGTCCTTCACTTGCTACGGGAAAACCAATTGTTTGTCAAAAATACCAAATGTTCATTTGGTGCCTAAAAAGTGGAATACTTGGGGCACATTGTTAGCAGATATAGGGTAAAAGTGGACCCCAAAAAGATACAAGATATGTAATAATTGTCATGCCCAATCACCTTAAAGAACCTAAGGGGTTTTCTTGGTCTCACCAACTATTACAGGAAATTTTCCAACCATTATGGAAAAATTGCTAAGCCCTTGAATGGCCTCCTTAAGAAGAATGGATTTCATTGGACACATGTTGAGAAATCCTTCACAGAGTTAAAGAGGGCCATGTGCACTACCCCTATCTTAGCCACTCCCCACTTCAAAAAAACATTTGTGGTGGAATCAGATGATTTTGGCACGTGTATAGATGAAATTCTCATGCAAGATGGTCAACCCTTGTCATTTACTAGCCAGGCATTGAGTGGTCACAATCTAGGCCGATCTATGTATGAAAACGAAATGATGGCCATTCTCCATGCAGTACACACCTAGATACCATATCTCTTGGGATATCATTTTCATATTAAAATAGATCACCATAGCCTAAAATATCTTTTGGAGCAGTGACTATCATCCCAGAACAAAATAAGTGGCTAACAAAAATGTTGGGTTATGATTATGAAATCATATACAAAAAGGGAAAATGGGAAAAGGTAGCATAGTAGTAGATGCATTGTCAAGAAAACATGAGGAGGATGACTCCCTCTTTTTTTTATCCTTACCAGTCAATGATTGGATTGAAGAAGTGCACCAAGAGTGGCTAACGCACCAGACTACCTCCAAATTAATTCAACATATTTAGGAGGGCCCTAATCCCCCCACTAGCTACACTTGGCAGGATAATATTATCCGATATAAGGATTGCCTAGTTCTCTCACCCTCCTCAACACTCAAGCCTAGGTTCTTAAATGAGTTGCACTCCTCATCTATAGAGGTTCATTCAGGCTTCCAAAAGACATATGCTCATGCTCATCGTTCTTTTTTTGGGGCATGCATTAACAAGGATATACTTCAATTTGTCATAGAATGTGAGGTGTTCCAATGTAATAAAGGTGAAACGATTAATTCTTGAGGTGTCCTACAACCCTTACCCATTCCATCTTCTCTATGGAAATAAATATCCATGTATTTTATAGTGGGCCTTCCTAAATATGGGAACAAGTCTATCATCATGGTGGTGTTTGATCACCTCTCCAAGTATGCTAATTTTTGTCCCTTACCTCACCCTTTCACACCAACACTCATAGCACAAGTCTTCCTTGATCATAGTTTCAAGATACATGGCATGCCAACCTATATTATCTTTGATCGAGACCCAACTTTCACTAACACATTCTGGCAAGAGTTGTTTAAATTGCATGGCACCCAACTAAACATGAGCATAGCTTATCACCCCTAGTCTGACGACCAAATGAAAGTACTCAAAAAATGTTTGGAAACATACTTGTGCTATTTTTCTTCATACAAACAACACCAATGGGTGCAGTGGCTTCCCTTGGCAGAATGGTGGTACAATATTTACTATCATACAACCACTAAAATGACCCCATATGAAGTGGTGTATGGATAAAGGCCACTGACAGTCATTATCCATACTCCTGGCACATCCAAGGTCCAATATATTGATACAATGTTGCAAGGTCATACATCCACTCTAGCGACTTTGAAGGATAACCTCCACACGGCCCAAAATCGCATGAAACAACATGCAGACCAACATCATTCAGAAAGGGTTTTTTTAGAAAGGTGATAAGGTGTTTCTCAGGATCCAACCTTACAAGAAAACATCTCTCAAAGATTAGGGACATCACAAATTGGCACCTAATTTTTATGGACCCTACCAGATCATAAAGCATATTGGTTTTGTGGCTTACAAAGTGGCCCTTCCTGCTACTTCCAAAATCCATCCGATGTTCCATGTTTCCTTTCTAAAGAAAGTGGTGGGATAGAATTGCAGAGTCCAAACCATCCTGCCAGAATTAGATGAAGAAGTTTCCATGTGGCTCCAACTAGAAGCAGTCCTCAATAACAATGAACGTTAGTTGCATGGACACACTATCAAGTAAGTGTTGATCAAGTGGAAGGACACAACACCAGAGGAGGGGACCTGGGAACCCACAACCATACTTAAACAGTTTCCACACCTGCAGCCTTGAGGAAAAGGCTACTTTTGAAGGGGGAGGGCATGTTAGGATCTAATCCTAACCCCTCTCAATGGGTCATTAGTTAGTAGGATATGTTTTCTATTAAATAAAGGCTGACATTAGTTAATAAATCCTTATAAATAAATTAAAATAAGCCAATGTAAGAAGACCTAATAGAAGCTTCCGCTTCTAGAAAGATCTTCCCCTAGAAGTTTCCTTAGAAGGTAGATTTAGTATAAATAAGAGTAGGAGACATTGGATATTTTTTATTGGATATTATTTTAATATATCTCTGCTCTGCTAGAGGTTTTCCCCTTGAAGATGAAAGTGAACATTGCTATCATAATAAATTTTCTCTTCCTTGTGATTATTTTGGTGTTCTTCTAATATTTTTTTGGATGTATCATTAATATTTTGTCATTGACCTGCTAGATATTTTCTATTCTGCATAATATATTGTATCAAGAATATTGCACTAATGAAATCGATGATCCTTCATCATCCATTTCTATGTGTTGATATTTTTTCAAGGCATTCTTGCATGAATGAATGCAATACATTCGTAGCAGAGCTCACATTTTTGTAGAAGTCCTACCACATAATATTGTACAATTAATTTATCATCTATTACATAAGGATGATGACTTAATAGGTATTTTGATATTTTTTTGTATTCTCAGACAATTTCTCCCAGACTTTGTTCGATTTCTTTCATTTTTTTCCTAGCCAGGTGACTTATGTCTTGTGTCTTAAAGAATGTGAGAAATATTTTCTTTGTTTCTACATTTTATCTTTGTTGTTTATCGATAAAATTCATGAACCAAGTGAAAGTCCTGGATCAAAGTGTAGCACCAAATTGTTCCATCAACTTATATTCGTTGGTAATGTTGATTGCGTCCAAAAATTTCTCACAAATGAACCAATGACATTTGGGATCTTCATTGCCTTCATATATGGGAATATGGTTGAGGACCATTGTGGACTTATTTGAGTTTTTATGCATTGGCATGATTGCAAGACTATGATTTTGTAGATTTCCTATATAAATCGACTGGAAATTTGATATGATCTTACTTCAGGGAGTCGAAATTTCAGTGTTTGACTCAACTAATACAATTTGTCATTGATATTTAGTTGGACCATATTCTAGCACTAATTTCATTTGTTCACTCCTTGGGATTATGTCATCTTTTTTATATCCTTTGTTTATATATTCTACAAATTTTCCTCTCAAATGTTCTAATGATTCATTTTCACTATATATCGATTTAGAATATTCAAGAACTAAATTTGGCATGGGGAGGAGTCTGTGAGATATATTATATGGAGGAATATATCCTCTAGTCAATTTTGAGTAGTTTCTTGTGCTTCGATTAGAATCACATCTCTTATATGACCATTGTTGTCAGTTCAACAAAAGCCTTTCATGGATTGAGTATCCACATGAAATCTATGATAGAGGAAGTCTGTAATATGTGGTCTAGGGATTCTTGCAAAATAATGTCTAATCACGGGTCTTGAATCATCAATATCCATACTATTGACTCTGTCAATTTCTTTTTGGCTGCCATTGGATGCCCCACTTACTTGTAAGCTATAATTTCTCCCAAGATTTGTTGGGGTTCTCTCTATGGCTTATCCAACGAACTGTTGCACATGGGGAAGATTTCAATTTGAACTTATGGGATCCCTTTCATTTTTTAAGTCTTCCCTATTGAATCTCTTACATTTCTTAATTTAGTTATATTCCTTCTGACTTCATACATTATCCACTTTGGTGGAATCATCTCGAATTATATCATCTCACGGATCATCCAACCCCCCATTTCCAACCTAACTTACTCAAAGTCATCAATGTTGATAATTCTTGTTGTTCTCATTTCTTTAAAAAATAGTCCCAAGATTCATGTGTATCCTTGCAATTGGCTTGAAGAAATTATTCCCACTCATATTGATTTTCTTTACAATTTGAGTTTGATGGAGGATTACCCAAGAGGGGTCAATATTCGATAATTTATCTGACTCCTTTGTCTAACAGAAATTTATGCAACAGGGACATAACAGTTCAAAGGAAATTGTCATGCAAGTTAGTGTAAAATTTTTCTTTTGTGGTTTTGATTGACATTCTATATTTGATTACATGTTATTCTATGTAATCATGCATGATTATTTCAAACCACTCATTCAAATTTGTTCTTCCTCTGTTTGTTATTTTGTGCATTAATTATTCATCTAGAGTGAGTTTGTGCATTAGGTGATTGATTTCGATATTCAAGTAGTGCCTCTAGAATAGATTTAGAGAATTTTTGTGTGTTTTTGACAAGAATTATGTTGTTCTTTTGCGAGAGTCAGTCATTTCCACCTTGCATAAATTTTTACACAATTATTGATTTTCCTCTCCCACCATTCGCATATGACTTCCAAGCATAACATCTATGTGATTTTTATTTATACATGATCGAGATCAAAACTATTGATAATAGAACCAATGTTGTAGTCTGAGAGAAAGTATAAGAAGGTTACTTGTAGCTCCTTACATAGAGCATCATATGTTAAAACATTATATACAAGTACACATAGAGTTACATGGAAGCATATACAAGTAATTGGAGAACCAACAATATGCACTTTTATTATATGTATCAATATCATTAACCTCTCTCTATTACATAGTCACATATATATACATGCCATAGAATTTATTTTTCGGTTACAAATCTTAACTACTTGGTCAATCAACTCTAACTATCTGTTTGAACAAATACTCTATTCAACTTTTGCAGTTGACTTATCTAGTCGTCTAGAAGGTACAATTGGCAGAGATGACTATCCCCTACAAAATTAATTCATCCTTCAAGGATAAGGTCTTCAAAAAAAATGTAAGGAAAAAGGACTTTGTTCCTCCAATGGAGCCATTGGATGAGTAAAATTAGGTTACACTTTGGTTGATACTCATTAAAAGGGTTTAAGAGTAGACATTAGATAACCAAGGAGGAAGACTCAATTTCCTCGACAACGGTGCCAAAATGTTATCACACAATATTGCACCTTGGTGGAAAGCCTTAACAAAGTACAAACATGAGTGGAACATGAACATGTTTCCATTGTCACCTAGAAAACTACTTTCCATGCTTTAGTAAAGGACAATTCCAACAAAAGAGAGGCTTCTATAGCAGCACTTAGGGTTACAAAGGAAATATAAGATCAAGTATAAGGTCACCTATGTAACTACACAATTTACCATCAATTAAATGTGACAAAAAAGTGATGGATTATGTGGTTACTCGAAGAAAATTCCATATTTTAGATTTATTCACTTTAGATTTATTTTAGAGTGTTTATCAAGTTATTAGCTAATGCAAAATTATCCTCAAATATTACAAATCTAAAAGTTACTAAAGGTTGTCGTAAAACTTTCATAAAAGATAAGAAATTATAATAGTAAACACGTATTAAAAAAAATAGATTTCAACCACTTATTGATCCAGGTGGATATTGGTGACCATCCACCTTTTCCAGCTAGCTCAAAACAACTTTCTGACAAATTTTGTAATTTACTATTTTTAACAGTTTTTCGGGTCCTCAACTTCCGGAGTCGTTTTGAGGCCCTAAATGATGTTTTTTGGGTATCTGTCCTTCAAATAAATTCATCATGAAATTTTTCTCAACAATGTTTGTCCTCAGATAGATCTTTCCAATGGGCTTTAGTGTGCCTAAAACAGAGATCGTATGCAAAAGTTATGACCCCGAGAAGTTGATGTACTCACTTACCCAAACAAGGTCCACATGAATTTTGGTGCTTCATATCCTAGGGTTAGGTTTCTGGATGTATAGGGTTTTTACACTCTTGTTTATTGTAAAAATGCCTTCAAAGCCTCATTGTAATCATATTCTTTCAAATGTGAGTATCTATCACATCTCTTCTTAGAGATAAGATGCCACCATTCTAGCGAGTCTTCCACTTTGTATTTTTACAGTCTCTGTACATTTCTTTCATTAATACAAATTGTTTATTACTGTATCTTTGTGTTTATGGTTGCATCTCTGATACATTTTTGTTATATTATTAGATATACAGGATATCTCTGTGCATTTCTTTATTACATCTCCGCTCTCATGTCGTGCCGAAAATAATCTGGATTAGTGGTATCAAAGCAGGCAGCTCTTGATCATTTTTTCAGTGCATGTCCCCGACGAGGTCCGAGTATAGAAAGATGGGTCTTGAGCTTGTCTCCCTTAAATACAATCACTCTCGCATGCCCAAGAAACCCTCCATGGAGGAAGAAAGAAAAATGACAGAGTAGACGATCCTATAAACATGTTTCTTGAGCAAGCTCTCACGCGACAGAGGGACGAAATGATGGAGAATTTTTCCCTCATCCTTCAATGCATGTCAATAGCAACAGGCACATATTCATCAAACAACTACTTTGGAAGCACCTCTCCTTTCAAGGTACAGGTTAATTTTTATATTCCCGTATTTGAAGGTCAAATAGATGCGGATGCCCTAGACAAATGGTTAAATCTATTAGAATTTTATTTCTCTGTTCATAAATTTTATGACAGGGAAAATATCACCTTCACACTCCTTAAAGGTATCCCCCATGTCAAACATTGGTGGGAAACTTACTAGGAGAAAATTTCCATAGAGGAGTCTGGAATATATGGGGCCGAGCCCACTTGGGATTTTTTTGTGGATGCGGTAAAGAAACAATATTACCCTGTTGGAAACTATGAGGACCAGTACATGAGATTGACCACATTGCGGCAAGAGAGGGGCCAAGAAGTTCCAGATTTCACCAACATATTCCACACCTTGCACACCAAGTTGGGCATCAGAGACTCTGAACGACTTTTGGTTCTAAAATATCGTGGGGCTCTACATAGATACATCCAAACTGAAATGGATTTTCTAGACATCTCATCACTCAGTGTTGCTTATCGATATGTTGTTAAAATCGAGCAGAAATTTAAGCACTAGAATAAATGGGAGTTCAGGTCTGCAAATCCACAATAACCAAAGAATGACAAAGACGACCCTAACAAACAGTCTCCCAAAAACCAATCCAAGCCACAGGAAAATAAGGGTCACGAGAAGATAAAGAAGGACATCAGAAAATGGTGTGATTTCCAAAAACACCTCTGGCACAACATCGATCAATGTCGCTCAAAATAGTCATTGGTGGCCAAGATAAAAGATAAGGATTCGAACCCTAATTTAGAATCTGATTATGAAAATACTGGTAAAAGATAGATCATCAACATAGACGCCACTGGTATTGTCGTGACCACATCAATTCAACCAAATGAACCAACATATCCTGAAGAGGGGGAGAACCTTTTTCATTCACATATGTGGGTGAAGGGGACCCCGTTGCATTTTATTGTTGATAGCGGAAGCTAAAAGAACCTCATCTTAGCAGAGGTTGTCAAACAGTTGGGATTGTCGACAACACCACACCTGCAACCATATAGCATCTGGTGGCTTCGCCAAGGATGCGATATTTGTGTCAACTAGTAGTGTTGATTCTCATATGGAATCCAGCCCTTCAAGGATGAGTTATTATGTGATATTTCCCCATTATATATCTGTGATGTTCTCATGGGACAACCATATATGTGGAAGCACCATGTTGTTTATGAGTCTCGACCCCGTAGTGTCATTGTTTCTCTGGGGGGGTCATATCTATAGAATACCAGAGGTAATTCTGACTACTGTTCCACCTAAACAATGCTGCAAGGTAGTATCTCATACTACAAAATTCATCTTCTTCACAATCTGATCAAAAGGTGAACAAAAGGATACTGCAACCACTACAACGTCGGCCCAAGAACCTTCTATCCAACATAAACAGGTTGACAAGATTGCAACAAAGTGTAAAGATTCCTTCTGCACACATGAACCTCATGTATCTATACTAGTTAAAAAGTTCCAACCCTTCCAGCCACATGTTCGTGACAACCTTCAACAAGCTAGGCAGCGCAACTTCCCTAACAAGGCAAGCAGCTCATCAAGATGTAGATTCAACAAATGTTTTTTCCTCTCCCCTGGGCACTCAACGCATTGGATGCCATTGCTTCCTAAGGATGGAGTATTGATCCAGGTGGATATCTATGGCCACCCACCTCTTCCATCTGGCTCAAAACAACTTTCTGGCAATTTTGGTAATTTACTATTTTTAGTAGTTTTTCGGGTCTTGAACTTCCAGAGTTGTTATGAGGCCCTAAACGACGTTTTTTTGGGTATCTTGCTATTGGAAAATTTCATCATGAAATTTTTATCAACAGTTGTAGTCCTTGGATAGATATTTCCAACAGGCTATCGTGCGCCTAAAACGAATATCGTATGCAGAAGTTATGACCCCGGGAAGTTGATGTACTGACTTACCCAAATGGGGCCCACATGAATTTTGGTGCTTCATCTCATAGGGTTAAGTTTTTGGATGTCTAGGGTTTTTGACACCTATTTATTGTAAAAATGCCTTCAAAGCCTCATTGTAATCATCTTCTTTCGAATGCGAGTAGCCGTTACATCTCTTCTCAGAGATAATCTACCACCATTCTAGCGAGTCTTCGACTATGTATTTTTACAGTATATGTACATTTCTTTCATTAATAGAAATTGTGTATTACTATATCTTTGTGTTTATGGGTGCATCTTTGATACATTTCTGTTATATTATTGGATATCCGTGATATTTGTGTGTATTTCTTTATTACATCTCCGTTCTCATTTTGTGCCGACAATAATTCGGATCACTTATGTACATTGTAAACAAGTGAAATTTAGGGCTAAAGTAAGAAATAAATCAAGGGTTTAATTTATTCCAATCTCTTTCCATTCACTCTTCTTCCCTTAGATGATGGATTAGAGTATTTGGGATTCCATTTAAAACTCAATAGATACAAAAAGGAAGCGTATCATCCCCAACATCCAACTGGGCTATGCCACATAAAATTCGAACTTTGATACCACATTAAGGCATACAAATACTCTGAAAATACATGGATTCATAGACAATAATAATAATAATGATACACATGCAACACAAACAGGAAAAAACCAATAAAAATAAATGCATAAATGATAACGCAGTATATAATTTAACACACACTTATCTTAATAAAAATATTGCCAACTTCATGTAGACCTTCCACATTCCTCCCAGCCTTATACCACACTGCTCAAAACTCTCAGCAATGGGTCACCCCTGAGCTGGGACTAAACACCACTTAGGTAAAGGAATTCCCAACTAGGCTGATGTATCTCAAACAATAGGAAAAACTCTGTCACAAGTTCCAACTTGAACTAACATCCTACAGTTCTTCATTCCTCACATACCTGTCCCACCCTAGGAAGTGTGACCCTTCTCTTCTCAATAGTCCCTCAGCTTCCCCACTTCCCTTCTGGGGCTTCAACAACAGGTCAGACATAAAGTCTCAGAACCATGTAGCTTCATTTTGGTACCTTTTGGAAATCAATTCCTAGTGATTCTCTCACCTAGAGAGAATTTCTCACGGGCCTGAAAACCCACTTCTTCAGTCCAACTCCTAAACTAACCAGGTACAGGTACATGTACGAGTATGATACAGATACAATGATAGTAACAAGAAGGTACAGAGGAGAGATAAATATCTGAGTGAATGATGATGGAATGATGGAAAATGAACTAAGTACAAACTATATGTATGCACATTCCCAACTTGACACTTGCCATGTTGAGAACTACCTTGGGTCCACTTGTCCCTATACTTAGAACTTAGGATAAGATAATTATCCAAACTTTATACTTTAAGGAATATTAATATAATATTTTTTTTTGTCTTAATATCTCTAGCTTAGCCCCTTATCCTTAACTTTTAGCCCCCTTTCCCTAACCAGTGGAGTTCCCCCCCCATACTCTTTTACATGGCTTGTTTGCATAGTGATGTGTTTTTCATTAATATTTGCATGTGATTATATTTACATTTACATTACAGGCATATTTTCATTTCTGCATCCTGGCTCACCAGCCTCAAAACACAACATATACACAAAGGCTCTCTAGCCTCAAAATCACGCGCACTTAAGTTTCTTGTGCGTGGTATCTTGGAATGTGCACACTTCATCATTTTAGTGTGCAATACATGTGTGTTCTATACCATGGAAGGTGTGCCCAAAGTGATATAAAACAACTCACCAACTTATATACATATGTACATTTATATTTACATTTATAGTTGGGGTTCAACCTAGGGGTATTACATTCCCCTCCCCCTTATTTATGCATTGTCCTTAGTGCAATATATACACATATATAACCAAAATTTAAAAAACCTAAAAACAATGTGGGTATTCTCCCCACATAGCATATTCATACTCCCAAGTTGCATATTGAGTATTGTACCAGGTCCATTGTATTGCTCACTTTTGGAGCTATTTGATCTTCCAATCCAATATGCACACCGAATGCACTTGAAAGGCACCTTCTTGCTCCACCTAAAACAAATTCCAATCAATGACATGATTAGCATCAGATATATACTTTTTGAGCAATGATACATGGAATATATTATGAATACACATTGATATAGGAAAGGAAAGCATATATGCTATAGGCCCAATCCTCTCTAGTATTTCAAATTTCCCACAATAACGAGCTGCTAACTTTGAACAATTTTCGAACTCCAGGGAAATTTTGTTGGCCTTTACTTTCAAGAACACATAGTCACCCACTTTAAATTCCCTGTGAGTTATTCCCTTATCAACATATATTTCCTACCTATCTTGGGTAACTTTTAAATTCTATTTTATTTTCATCATTTTCTCTTCCATTTCCTTGAGTAATTATGGCTCAACCACTGCTCTATCTTCTGGGTTATCCCAAATTATCGATGTGTTGCACTTTCTTCCATAAAGTTCCTCAAATGGGCTCATATTTAGAGATACTTGGTACCCATTGTTATAAGGAAACTCTACTAAGTGTAGGTAGTCTTCCCATTTTGATGGTTTCTACATCACATGCATCCTCAACATATCCTCAATAACTTGATTCACCACCTCTATTTGTTCATCTGATTCCGGATGATAAGCGGTGCTAAAATTCAAATTTGTTCCAAATCCTTTAAATAATCCTTTCCAAAAATTTGATGTAAATTATGGATCTCTGTTAGACACAATTGTCTTGGGTATACCATTTAGTCGATCAATTTCTCTCATATAAATATAAAAAATGTTGGTTGCCTTGTGAGTGATCTTTACTGGAATAAAATGGGCAGCTTTAGTAAGCTTATCCACCAATAGCATGATAGAATCATGCTCCTTGTTTGTTTTCGGCAGTTTGGTGATGAAATCCATTGTTACAACTTCCCATTTACACTCAGGAATGGGAAATGGATGTAGCAAACTAGTTGGGTGTCTATGCTCAACCTTGACCTTTTGACACTCCAAACATTTGGAAATAAAATCAACAACTTCTTTCTTCATGCCTGGCCCATAATATTGGCTCTTGAGAGTTGCAATAATTTTTTGATAACATGGGTTCCCAACATAAGGTACATTATGCATTTATATCAATATCATATTTTTCAATTCTTGGGAATTTGGCAAATAAAGTTTTCCCCTGTACATGAGAACTTCATCATTTTCTAGCTTATAATCTTCAATTTTCTACTACAAAATACCTTGCTGTAATTTTGTTATTATTTCCATGTATTGCAAATCTAATTGTGCATCCTCTAAGATTTTGTCTTTCAAATCTGATTGGTACATGCTAATTTTTTTCACATGAAACTCATGCACCCTTATTATAAGTGCATCAACCACCTTGTTATCTTTCCCTTTGATATGTTTTATATCAAAGTCATGTTCACTGAGGATTTCTAACCACCTACTTTTGCTGACATTTAGATTTGGTTTTCCAAATACATATTTCAGACCACTATGGTCTGTCCTCAACTCAAATATTTTCCCCATGAGGTAGTGCCTCCACATCTTCAAGGCATGAACTATGGCTTCCAACTCCAAATCATGAGTAGCATAGTGCCTTTCATGAACCTTCAACTTCCTTCATTCATAACATACCTCATTCCCATGCTGACTAAGGAATCCACCAAGTCCTTCTTTACATGCATCAATGCATACAATGAAGTTTTCATTTGCATCAGCAATCCTTAGTATTGGAGAACTTGTTAATAAATGATTCAAGTGTTGGAAACTCTTTTCACAATCCAATGTCCATTGAAACTTCACACCCTTCTTTTGTAAGGAAGTGATTGGGTGTGAAATATTTGAGAATCCTTCAATAAATATCCTATAGTATCCTACAAGTCCCATGAATCATCTGACCTCTGTCACATTCCTTAGTGTTGGTCATCCGTCAATGGCACTTATCATTTTTGGATCTACTGATATTCCTTCCTCCAAAATGATATGACCCAAATAATGAATTTTCTTCTAATAGAATGAGCACTTGCTCAATTTGGCATACAAGTGATGCTCCCTCAACACCTATAATACCATCCTCAAGTATTTCTCATGCTCTTCTTATGACTTAGAATATATAAGAATGTCATCCAAAAAGACAATGACAAACTTATCTGAGTATTCTCCGAAAATACCATTCATTAAACACATGAATATAGTTGATGCATTTTATAACCCAAATGGTACCACTCTGAATTCATAATGGCCATACCTTGTTCAAAAAGTTTTCTTGTTGATGTCTTCTTATTTAATTCTTACCTGATGATAGTCTGACTTGAGATCAATCTTGGAGAATATATTTCCATCTCTCATCTGATCAAAGAGGTCATCGGTCCTTGACAAAGGGTACTTGTTCTTCACATTTACCTTGTTCAACTGCCTGAAGTCAATGCAAAGTCTCAACGTTCCATACTTTTTCTTGATAAATAATATTGGGGCACCCCAACGTGAGACACTTGGGCATATATACCCCTTACTCATAACCTCTTCAATTTGCATTTGCAATTGACAATGAAAAACTTATCTAAGTATTCTCTGAAAATACCACTTATTAAACACATGAATATAGCTGGTGCATTTGATAACCCAAATGGTACCACTGTGAATTCATAATGGCCATACCTTGTTCAAAAAGTTGTCTTGTTGATGTTTTCTTATTTAATTCTTACCTGATGATAGCCTGACCTTAGATCAATCTTGGAGAATATTTTTGCATCTCTCAGCTGATCAAAGAGGTCATCGGTCCTTGGCAAAGGATACTTGTTCTTCACAATTACCTTGTTCAACTACCTAAAGTCAATGAAAAGTTTCAACGTTCCATCGTTTGTCTTCACAAATAATATTGGGGCACCCCAAGGTGAGACACTTGGGCGTATATACCCCTTACTTAGAATCTCTTCAAGTTGCATTTGCAATTCCTTCAATTCTGGTGTACTCATCATGTACGGGGTATTGGATACTGGGGCTGCTCCAGGCATCAGATTGATGGATAAATCAATGTCTCTTTTAGGGGGTAGTCCTGGTATTTATTTAAATATATCTTCAAACTATTGTAGGATAGCATAATCTTCAATATTTGGCACCTTATATTCAGGTGTCTCTTCTATATGCGCATCAAATATTTGACACCCTTTTCTGTAACTTTTCTTTGGTTGCAATGTTGAAATTTATCTAACGGTTACTTCCTTGGGAATTCATTGTACTATCCTTAGGTTCCCTTCCTCATCCAAGCAAGTAAATGCCTTATTATAATAGTCTAGGTTAGCATGGTGTTGGTCCAACCAATCCATACCAATTAGGAATTCATAGGAACCTAACGAAATGATGTTCAAATATTCCCTGATGCTTAGTCTATTCATGTCCATTGGACATGCCTTAACCATATCATTATTTTTTCTTTTAGCTCCGGTATCTAGCTACACCAACCAAGATTTTGAAATCTTAAATCTTGGAAAATGCAATATTTCCACCATCTTAGGATCTAGATAACTATGACTAGCTCTTGAATCAATTAAAATAGCAATGGTTTGGGACTTGATCTTACCTTCCACTTCAATCATATGTGATTGAAACTCATCTTTCTTGTTTTCCAAGGCTGCATAGATCCTAGGTACATTTATCCCCATGTCCTCCAATGTATCAAATTTCTATACATTGTGAACAATCCTCACTTTTTCACCTATGTGAAGGAAATATCTGTACATATGTTCTCCCCCACAACCCCAACATTGAATGTGTGGCTTCCATGGTACCTTCCCCACTTTCTTAGTCATTCTAGGCTCTCTAGAAGCTGTCTATCCATGAGAATTATTTCTTAAGAATGGTGGCTTAGTCCCCTTCTTCCTTTGTTCCATGTTGCTTTTCTTCTTGTCTTCCCAAGATTTTTGAAAAAATAGCCTTTCTTTATGTTGATCATAAAGGAATTTGTCTCGCCTTATGTTTCCTCCAATGTTTTGGGATCATCATATTGTAGCGTGTCACTGATAAATGATGGAAGCCCATTCAAATACCTCTGAATATTAACCAGCTCATCCTCGATGAAAGAAACATACTTCAACAGCTCTAAAAACCTCTATTCATATTCATCTATGGTCATACTCCCAATCTTGAGTTCAAAGAACTCCATATTCTTGTCATAGTATCTCTTAGTCAGGTATTTCTTTTGAAAATACCTCTTGAATTCCATCCAAGTAACATTTTTCTCATTAATTTGTTGCACCTGCACAAATTGGTCCCACCACATGGATTCCTTTCCCTTGAGTTGATAGATGGAAATTATTCCTTTTGCGTGTGAAGAATAATTATGCAGTTGAAAATAATTCATCATGCCTAGCAACCATGTATCTGCATCCTCATCCTTCTTGTGATCACCATCAAATGTAGGAGGCTTGATTTTGTTCATTTCTCCCTGTAGCTCATCCACCCTAGATGTCCTGTTATATTTTCTGATAGGGTATGGGCTTGAACCACTTTTTTATCTCCTAATGGAATTCCTTGGGGAGTGGTGGTGATGTCTGCCAACACTTTTTGTTCTTCTCCTCTCATCATGAGACCTATGACTTCCTAATTTGCTTGAGGCATTCTCCTTATCCATATTATTTTCGATTATGTCCAAGTTCTTCATTAACTTTATGTTGAATCCCTCTTGCTTCTCCTTGTATTTCATAATCCTCTCATTATCATATTTATAACTTTGGACATCCTTTTTCAAACTTTTAATGATCTCTACCAAGTTCATGTTTTCTTCTTTTCCTTCTCCATGTCCATTTGAATTTGTGCCTTCATTACCCATATTGACATACATCCCTTTGATATCATCTTCATTGATTTAAGCCCCCTTTGTATGTTCCATGATTCTAAGATTTATGTTGATCCTATTCTGATCTAATTGTTGTTAACTCTGCAAAATGTGCAGTCAACAAAACTTGTTAGGCTAAATAATTTAACAATTCATGAAATTATGTACAATTCTGGTTCAATAATGCATCATAATTCTTTCTTCTAATCTATTGTAAAATGGACTACCCAGATCAATTTTTTGGGTGAGAATTTATATTCTACTATCCGAAAAATTTCCAACGCCTTCTTCCATGCTCAATTCTAAGTCTTGAGCAGAAAGTTATGGTAATTTGAAAATTGTCCATTAATTCTTTTGTTCACACTTCAACTTGGTGCAAATCTATGTTGTAGTTATGCATTTTTGCACCTGTTCTGTTGGAGTTTTGGAATGGGACCAATTGTATTTTTTCATATACATATTTTGGACAATATTTCCAAGTTTCACCTCTTCCTGATTTTTGGGCTGCTAGTTACAACTTGTTGAAGTTCTAGGCCAATTAGTGTTTTTGGTCCTGAATGCTACATGTACCTTATGTGCCATCTTAAACAATTTTAACATGCCCAAAATTTTAATTGATCTCTATGACTGTGTTCTATGGTTAAATATATTTCCATATACTACTCTTGTGCCTCAATTTTATTCGAGAGAAGAAATGTATGACCCTCCGAAGTTAACCGGGTCTTAAAATTTACCCTCCACTATTTTCCACATAACTTCCTCATAAAACCTCTGTTTGGCGAATGACTTACACCATTAGAAATATCTCTCTAGGATATTTCATTTGAGATACAGAGACAAAGTGTAACTTCGTACACTCTGTACACTCCATTATCGAGGGTTTTAGGTAGCTAAAAATGTTGTTTAGGGCCTCAAAAATGCGTTGCAAAAAGATGACCTTCAAATAGTATAAAACGTCATAGAAATTCACTGGTTTTCTCCTGTTTTAGATGATCCAAACTACTTTACGCGTACAAATTTGAAACTGTACACCCATATTTAGCATGCACAACAACACCATAAGGTATCACATGCTCCGCCCACCTATAACCAATGTGAATCACTTCTCTATTGTGCCAATATCTGGTGCACACTACTTTTGTGTTGTGCGCCAATATTTACCTCGCACAATTTTGGTTCATGCACTAATACCTGTTATTCACAACTTTTGTTTCGCATGCTAATATTCCACTTGCATTTGACTCTACACACCACTCCATGCCAAAGTCTAGTGTGCTCCCACCACGCACCACTACTCCACGTGCTCCATTTATTAAATTGTCATGCAACATGAATATTCAGCATGCATGCATTGCATACAAACATTGCGTTCACACCAACAAATTTCCTCTGCACTCTGAAAATTCTTAGTGCACACAAAACGCACTCCAATATTATGTGTGCGCACACTGTGCGTACCAATATTATGTTTGTGCCCCACAATCCACACCACACAGTGCTAAAATTTAATATATTATGCATATTGTGCACCATAATTTTAGTGCACACACCCACACACCATTCCTTTTCCTCACATCACCTGCTTGCACCGCGCAACACCAAATTTTATTGCATTCCCCTGCACACCTTTATTTTTTCGCGCATCCTAGCTTGCACTCCGCATCGCCAAATTTTAGTGTGCACACCCGCACACCCTCATTTTTTCGGGCATCACCAGCTTGCGCCCGACATCACCAAATTTTAGCGCACACACCTGTGCATTCTAAATTTACATACATCATATGATTTGCACTATGTAGTGCCAAATTTTAGCGCACTCACTTGCGCATCCTTAATTTCCATAAATCACATGTTTTGCACTGTGCAATGCCAAATTTCAGTGCGCACACCTGCACACACTTATTCTCTGTGCATCAATTCCTCGTGAATTCCACTGCAGAAATTAAGGATTTTTCCCCATTTTTAACCCACTTTATACCATGGACATTCTGCAACCATGAAATGTTTTCAATTTCACTCTGATAACACCAAATTCAACCTCTGCAACAACAAATCATTGTTGGTTGACATTCCTGGTATGAATTTTCCAAATTCATTCACGGTTTGAGAGTTTATTCAACCAATCTTGCTCCATCTGTCATGGCTTCTCTCTAACCTCAAATTCGACCAATTTCGGGCCTGAAGTTGCTAGAACAGATATTAAATTAAGAATATCTCACCACTTGGCCAAATTTCTCAAATTCCCCATGAATTTAATAACATAAATTGGGACTTTTCCCAATTCCATGCAATTGCTTCTGATTTTTACCATGGATGCACTGTAACTTGAAATTTGGCCACTTTGAAATCAATTCTCTGTGAAATTTCGCTTCAATTCAACTTGCTTGGCCCAACCAGGCTCAGTGTTGAAAACTGGAGCTATGATACCATATTGTAGAATCCCTAGTATCCAGCTGGGCTATGCCACATACAATTCCAACTTTAATACCACATTAAAACATACAAATACTCTGAAAATACAAGGATTCATAAAAAATAATAATAATGATACACATGTAGCACACACAGGAAAAAACCAATAAAACTAAATGAATAAATAATAATGCAACATACATATTAACAGACACTTATCTTAATAAAAATATCACCAACTACGTGTATACCTTCCACGTTCATCTTATCCTTAGACCACACTGCTAAAAAATCTCAGCAGTGGGTCACCCCCGATCTGGGACTAAAATCCACCTGGGAAAAGGAATTCCCAACTAGGATGATGTATCTGAAATAACATGAAAAACTCCATCACAGGTGCCCAATCGAACTAACAGCCTACACTCCTTCATTCCCTAGATGCCCGTCCCACCCTAGGAACTGTGACCCTTCTCTTCTCAATAGTCCCTCGGCTGCCCCACTTCATTTCTGAGGATTTAGCAATAGGCCAGACAAGAAGTCTTAGAAACCTGTAGTTGAAGTTTGGCACCTTCGGGAAACCAATTCCCAACACTTGTCTCACCTAGAGAGAATTTCTCATGGGCATGAAAACCCACTTGTTCAATATCTCAAGGGCCTGACAACCCACTTCTTCAGTACATCTCCTAAGATAACCAGGTATGGGTATGGTATAGGTACAATGATAGTAACAAGAAGGTACGAAGGACAGTTGAATTCGTTAGTGAATGATGATGGAATGATGTAAAATGAACTAAGTCCAAAATATATGTATGCATGTTCCCAACTTGACACTTGTCATGTTGAGAACTACCTTGGGTCCACTTGTCCCTATCCTTAGAACTTAGGATAAAATAATTATCCAAACTTTATACTTTAAGGAATATTAATATAATATTTCTTTTTGGCTTAAGCTCCCTAGCTTAGCCCCTTATCCTTAAATTTTATCCTCCTTTCCTTGACTAGTGGAGTTTATCCCCCCATATTGTTATGGGACTTATCGTTAAATGGGAACATAAACATATCTATCTAGATCCACCTAGATCTAGAACAAAACATGATGCTTTCCCTAATCTCTAATCATTGAGTTTATTATCTAGCAAGAGATGAGAAACATATCGTTTAAATATCACTTCCTCTTGTCGTTGTCGTCCTAGATGCACTCCAATGCTCCTATGATATTGGATCTATAAGGGAACACAAGCCAACCAAAGTGAAAGAAATATAGTACACTCAAAGAGAACCTATGTATGTGATCAAGGAATCATACAATAAAACGAGATGAGTTTTATGGGAAAGAAACATATCATTGTATTATATAATAATGAAAGTGGAGATTACAACCAAATCCTTGATGTTGTAAGGTCCCCTTCCAATTCCCCTTTTCTCCAACACACACACTTGCTCCAACCTTGAATGAAGAAGATCCACAATGACTTGATAAACTAAAATGAAGCCCTCAAGTATGAATTGAAGTAGAACTCCTCGTCAAATTCTTATCCTATTCAATATTAATCTTGCTTGAATCAACCTTAGCCTTTTCCATGAGAAATCCTTCTTTATATAGGGGAAAGAGAGATGGTTAAAGAGATGAGGATGATCCCACCAAATCAGAGAAGCAAGTAGGATCCAAAACATATGTATGCCACCTCATCTTCTAGAATATCCTATTCTCAAACTTTCATGAAGGTCGACCTTTTCTTATCCTTTTGACATCATCGCATCCCAGCTATAGAGTAGCCTGCAGAGACATTGCAAACTAGTTTTAGGGCAGAGTGTGACGACCAGACATCGTCGCACCCTTATTATGATGCAACCTGTGATGACCTTCCCTAATAGGGTTTTTGATAAGAAGAATTCAATCACATTTCTCACGAATATAGGCTCTTTTGGGAACATGAACACATGTTTGTGAATGGATCATCGAGATGACAAAAATAATGTGTAACACATACTCTTTTACATGGTTGGTTTGTCGTAGTGATGTGTTTATCATTAATATTTGTGTGTGATTACATTTACATTTAGATTACATGAATACTTTCCTTTCTGCATCTCGACTCACCATCCTCAAAACAAAACATATACACAAAGCCTCACTCACCTCAAAATTGTGTGCACTTAATCTTGTTGCGTGTGGTATCCTGGAATGTGCACACTTCATCATTTTAGTGCACATTACATGTGCATGCTATACCATGGAAGTTGTGTGCAACATGATATCAAACAACTCACCATCTTATATATATATATGTACACTTATATTTACATTTATAGTGTGGGTTCGACCTAGGGGTATTACAGGAAGATTGGTCCTAGCTAGTGGAAAAAATGGAAAAGAGATTAAAATCTTGGAGATTTCGGTGTCTCTTGTAGGCGGTGAGACTAGTAAGGAAGATTGGATTAGACAACCCCTAAAGGAGACAGTCAACTGCTCTATTATTTGGAAGGATCTAATGAAATATTTCCCCATTATAGAGGATGGATTAGCCTGGAAAATGGGAAAGGGAAATAAAGTCAGAATCAATGTAGACCAATGGCCAAGAAGTAAGAGAAGTCACTTACTCCCTCATGTAGTAATATTAAATCTACAATAAAGGGGTTTTTTACATTTGGTATAAGTTGTAGATAGGGAGAGAACCACATTTTGGGCACAAGCCTGGAAGAGTGCATTACAGGTGGGTCTTCGAGAAGATTTTTCTGTTTTTTGGGCTACTTATCTTCGGGCTCTTCAAATTGGACACATATGTATTACAGATATTAAATATGAACTAGTTTGGAAGCAAAATTTGCATGGGGTGTACTCTACAAAATTTGGTTAAACTCAACTTAATATTGATGTCCTAAAGTAAGAACCCTCTTGGTGGTGGAAAGGGATATGGAAAGTAAATTCCCACTACAAACTCTCCTTTTATTATGGTTCCTGATAAAAACTAGAGTAACAACTTGGGACAAAATGAGGAACAGAGGTATGGAAGGCTCATGATGTTGTTCTCTTTGAAAGGCTAAAGAGAAATCAGTCTCCTACCTATTCCTAAATTTCCATTTCTCAAAACAAACTTGGGAAGAAAGAAAAAAATAACTTAAGCATGGTTGTTTATGGAAAGGACAATCCATTGAAGAACCGTGGAGAGCATAGGTATCAAATCCTCAAACATATAACATAAAATATCTCCACTTCTCATTAATTGGGGAATCTGGCTGGCTTGAAATGCAACAATTTTCCACGAAAAATTGTCCATTCCTGAAATCATAGTAGCTCAAATTCTATGTGTTTTATCTCACTTTCCTCTAGGAAAGGATGTTCCCCCAGTTTGGTAGGTGGTGGAAGAAATAATGGATCTGTCACAACCATGGGATTATTTTGATGGGGCCTCTAAAAATGACGGATATAACTATGATGGCAGAGTGATCCTCTATCTTTTTTATTCCTACTTCTTCAAAATAAAAATGGGTCTTGGGTCAGGGTCAAACAACTATGCTAAACTAATGGCCGTAAAATTGTTACTTAATTTTGTGGGGGAAATAGGGATTACTTCTCTTCAAATATTTGGAGACTCTATGATATTCATAAATTGGATTTTGAAATCACAACAGTGTCACAAAATTAGACTCAATCCTTTGCTTGAAGAAGTATTTATCATCTTGACATCTTATATAAATTTCTCTATTCGACATGTTTACAGGGAGCGGAACAAAGAAGCCGACAAGCTCTCTAAAGAGGGCCTTAAATTGGTTTTGGGACAGTGGAAGGTAAAAAAAGAAAGAGAAGGAGAATTCTCTCAATATTATCATGGACCTTTTATTGACAGGATGTACCCGATGCATTCATAACAATTATATAACTTTTTTATGCTTGTTTTCAAGATGTGAAGCAGTCTTTTGATCAAACATTTTGTAAAGATTAAAGATTATGATAGTTAAATTTAAGAAGCCTAGACCTTTTTTGTAAATTTGTTTTTGAGGTACATATTCATAGATATGGAAGTTGGTGGCTAGAACGTGTTTATTTCTTTCCGTTTTCATAAACCTTTTGTTAGACGGGTTCTCTCTTAATGGGGGCCAGAACTTGTGTTTCTGCCAGTGCCATTCTTTTTAGTCATTTCTCTGTATGTATTTATCTGGAGAAGCTGATATCAAGGATCTTTATGTAAATGTATTTACTGATGGAGTCTGAACTTCTCGGTTCGAGAGTTTTTGGTTGACTAAATGCATGTTATTCATGCATTATACAAAATATAATTTTTCATTCTCCTGGAAATAAAATTTACGTTTTTTTTTTCTCGAGGAAAAAAACAAAATCAAGTGTTTAATTAATTTGTTGATTCTAAAAATGAATAGTATATAAAATCCAATAAAAAAAGGACTCCTAGCCCTTAAATGATTGTAATATAAACCATTTGGGATGATTTTTCAAATAAAATGATTTTGGTTCAAAAACATGCAAGAAAACCCTAGGATTTTAAGTCAAAGATATCCAAGAAAACCCTAAGGGTTTATTTATGGAAAAAAAATAAATGTAAGATAAAAAAAAATCCTATATTTACCCTAAAACAAAGATTAACCTTTGTAATTTTTAATTTAAGATTGATTACATGAGAAAACACTAGTCCCTACTAATGTTTTATAAGAATATGGAGTCAACTAAGGACTTCCTTGATGAAGTGTAAATGATACTAGGGAGATAGTTGGCGTTGTCCACTACAAACCCCATTAACTAAACCTAGTGTCTTAGAATATTCAACATGGTTCATGAGGAAGATACTCCACTATTAATCTTCCAAGAGAAAGCACAAGTACACTTGCAATCATTCATATAATAAAATCCATAAATATTTAAAGAAACCACTTACTCAAGAAATCATTTCATCCACAAAACTATAACCAAGAAAATCCATGAAATTTTGTAAATCATCCAGAAGACATCGTCCTCGGGAAGTCTCTCTAGTTATCCATCCATAGAAAAATGATAGTCATAATAGTAGACAAGTATTGATCTCCACAAGTTATAGAAATGAGTTACAAATGAGAGGTTCTTATCTTATGCATATGAAGAGATATATAAACCATCTCAATATAATAATAATATTCTTTAGGATTTTAGCCTGAAAGAATATAAAATACCATTATATATTTACAAACCCTAGAGATATGGTAAAAAATACATAAAAATCCATGATACATGAGTGAATGAGTCAAAACACCCTAAAGATGCTCTCCAAATCAATTAAAATATCCCCAAGTACCAAGTTGTCCTCCTCAACATGTGGAACGACCTTCTAAAATGTGAAACATCCTCCTCAAAAGCCTTAATGACCTCCTCCACAAGTCTTCCATGAGTGGTAAAAAATTTGGCAATAATCTTCTCATGGAAGATTCTAAAGGAACCATAACTATGCCATTTTTTTCCTAAATTTATATTATGAGCATATTTCAAAAATCCCTTAGCCATTATGCATCTAGTGGAATTGATTTGATGGAATTCTGGGCATTCTATCAAAATATAACTACTCTTGAAGTTGGCTTCCCTCAAAATATGCCCTAAACTCTCTGCAAGTTGTGGAATGGCCTCATCAATTTCATCCAAGAGGTTCAATGCTCTATGCAAGGTTCCACATCTAAAATGAGGTTGAAGAGATGTAATAACCTAGTTTTGAGTCCCCGCATGAAATAATGTATTTTTTTTATTTGAGGAAAGTTTGGAGTGCCCAAACAATTAAAGAGGCCAGCGTGCCTAGGAAATATAATCCTATGATCATTATTAATAATAAAATACATCGTTGGATGCAAGAAGTACAAGGACAAGAGTTATAAGGGGTTATGATTCCACGAGAGAGGGGGATTAAGGGGCTAAGTCATTTTATCATATTTTATTTACCCATAATTGTTAATGGAGAGAAGTGGTTACATGAGCTTCCTGGGGAAGGACATGTGGTTCTTGATTGCAAGTAAATATTTAAACCCATCTTATGGGTTGTTTTTGGGGTTTCTTCTTCACTCACCATGTTCATTCATTATTTATTTGGTTCACACTCTCCATTATGTTCACTTTTTCACTCATTCATTCTTTTTTGTTGGAATGGAACCATGGGGGTGAATTATTGAGGAGGAAGCCATTGTTTGTTGGTTGTAGTAGTGACTAGTGTGTTCCAGCCATGAATTAATGCATGCATGCATGAGAGGCATTGGCATGTACTAAATTGTATTCACAGTTCTAAGTCCTCAGAGTCCCAACATGGAGCTTATTGAAAATATGCACTAGAGCCCTAGAAGGAGGTGGAAAGCCCAAGGGACTGTGTGGTAGAGAAGGGGTCCATTCTATTGGGTTGTGTAGACTAGAGAGAATAGAGTTGGTGTACTTTGGATTTTTGTGTGTGGAGGAACCTATGAGAGATTGAGTACTAAATGGTTTGGGGAAACCGAGTGACACCCTCAAACCATCCTTGTGGATTCATATCCCTGGCTCAGGGGTGGAAATGTTGTTGAGACTTGGAACAACAATGTCTATGGTTGGGTGGAATGTTCTTGGTCTACATCCAGTTGGTGAACCATTTTTCTTAAGATAAGTGATCTCTGTCATGTCTTTCTTTGTTGTATATTTATTTTTGCTATGTATGAATTATTGTCTCTAAGATTCGTATGTTATAAGATGCATGCTTGTTGGTTATTGTTATGCATGGAATGTTTAAACATTCTTTATACTGTAGAGTGAATATTTATTATTGCATGTGTTGCTATCATGTTTTTTTCATCCTTGTTTAATAATTAAAGGGCATCAGAATTCAAATTGAGTTTCAAACAGAGTTTTTGAGGTAGTGTGTCAAGCCAAGGGTTGTTGGGTACATTACATAATGGTATCAGAGCTTCGGGTTGAAGCACCAGACTGGTATGGGCTTAAAATGTTGGACATGGTATTTTCATTAAGAAAGAAATGCTCAACAGAAAGAGATTTATGTAAATCACGTAGAATACAGAGTGCAATGCAGACATGGAGCCTTTGTGAAGGATCGTGGAATCATGATTATTAGATCAGAAGGCTGATAAACCAGATTCATCATATGGAACCCTTAAAACCTCAACCATTTGAATCGGTTGATGAGTTATGTGGTCATTCAACATTGACCATTCAAGGGATAAATGAGTTAGAAATGGGTGGAATCCCTAAAGGCTAAAACCATGAATTAACATAGACCATCAGATAAAGGAGGAACTTTGAGTGAATTCACGATCATTTGATCGAGCATAGTGGAAGGATAGTGTAAGCACTTTGATAGGTATGAGTTCAGGGGAGTTGAACAACTAGAGAATTGTTATATTGTGGAGTAAAAAAATCACACAGACCGTTGATCTAATATCCCTTCGGGAGTGATGTGAGTCGTTAGATTAGGAGTGGAAGAATAGTGTAAGTTTTGGGACTCCAGAAGTTTGCCACTTCGGAGATTACTGGAGACAAGGAAAATATTCAAAGTGTCAAAGCTGCAAAGTGTTGAAGCTGACAAGTTTTGAAGCGATGAAGTGTCGAATCCATGAAGTGCCAGAGTCACAAAGTGCAAATCCGAAGTTGTGAAATCACACAGGCCATCAGATATGGAGTAGAGGAATGTGGACCATCTCTTTGGTTGATGATGTGTATTATGCCATGTGGTAGGGGAGTCATATGGGGACATGAATCACATGAATTTAGTTCCTTTTGGACCCCAACATGTCCATTTTTTAGTGACATGTGGCACACATACCATGGGTCCATGTCACCATAGGTGACATCAGCATGCCATGACATCTCTAGGATTATGGCCTCTAGGAATGCCTAGATTCTTTGATTATCAAAAGTGTCGGAGTCTTGGAGTAATGAAATCACACAGACCGTCGATATAATATCCCTTCAGGAATTTTATCAACCATTAGATCAACCAGTGGAAGGATGGCATAATTACTTTAGCAGGTATAACTTTGGGAGAGTTGAACAACTCGAGAGTTGAAAAATCTTGGAGTCCCGGAGTGACGAAGTCTCGAAATAAATAAGGATCGTTCATCTCAATGCCTGATTAAGTCTTGATCGTTGATTTCGTCAAAACTGCCAAATGAGCCAGGATCGTCTAGTCAAAAGGAGATTAAATCTCAACCATCTGATCTAATAGTGAATATAATGTATGTATTTCAACAAAGTTTACTCTGGAAGAAAAACAATGAAGCATGAAGCATTGAAATCTTGAGAACCATAGATCAATATCAAGTAGGATCCTTCCTAGTTGTTCAGTCAAGAAGTGGGAAGAAAGAGGAAGCGAGAATGTTAACCAAAAACAATCGGTCACCTACACTTTATGACCACCTCGACAGATCAAACCCTGGGAGAATTGGAAGATCGAGAAGGGAGAATATCCCGAAGACCGAAGTTTGGAGGACCTGGTTTCAGCGTCAGTCACATGATAAGGAAAAAGGGGGTTGATTAAAGGCGTGAAGGGCCAGAATTAAACAAGACCATATAAATTTTCAAACGAGGTCCTATGTAGAAGAATAAAGAGATATCACTAGAGGCATAATCTCATGGTTTCAAGATTATGAGTCTGTGAGTCTGCAAAGATGGAAAAATGGCTAAGTGTTGGAACTTCTCAGACGGACTCATGAAAAGAAGGATTATGAGTCTATGAGTTCGCGAGTCCACAAAGGTAAAAATGGATAAGTGTTGGGACTTATTATGAGTCTATGAATCCATGAGTCCACGAGTCTGCAAATATATAAAAATGGATAAGTGTTGGGACTTATTAAGAGTCTGCAAGTCCGCAAAGAAGTGGAATAATGGTTAAGTTTTGATACTTTTCGGACGGACTTATGAAAGGAATAATTATGCTTTCGTGAGTCCGCAATTCTGTGAGTCCGTGAGTCTGCAATTCTGCGAGTTCGTGAGTCTGACTTTGTGAGTCCACAATTTCACATATCCATGAGTCCATGAGTCCGAATAGATGGAAAAATAATCTAATTGTTGAAATTTTTCGAGCAAACTCATGAAAGAAAGAATTTTGGTATAGTATGGGAACACAATTGTACATAATTTCATGTATCTTGTTAAATTATTTTATCCTAACAAATTTTGTTGGCTGCACATTTTGTAGAATTAGGGAGTATAACCATATTAGTTCGAGATAAGAATGAATATTCAATAAATGGAGGAAGGAGAGCGAGCCTTCAATCATGAAAAATAACTCAAAGGTCAAAATATCAATGTTGGTAATGCATAGACATAATCAAATGGGCATAGGAACATAGGGGAACAAGAAACCTTAATAAAGAGTGTAAGAATCCTAAAAATAGAAGTGTAGAGTTACAAAGAATAAAATGAGAGGTTGATGAGAGAAAAAAATCATATAAATGCTCAATTATTGCAAAGACTAAATCAGTTGCATGGGAAATCAGGGAATGGATCAGACTTAAGGCAGGATGAAGAATAAAGATATCATGAAAGAATGGGTAACTACATAAGATATGTTCATTCAATAAGTTCTAGCAAAACTCATAGACATCACTCCCCTCCTTACTCGGTAAGGAAATTTTATGCATCTGAAGACTCCATAAGAAATCCAAAAGTGTCTCCTGTTAGGCACCAAAGAAGAAGGCATGAATTGGGCAGTTTGCAAGGAGAGTTGAGGAAACTTAAGCCACCATCCTTTGATGGTGAAAGAGAAAGGGAAGATGATGTTGAAGCATGGATACTTGGACTCAGGATTCCTTCGGGAAAAGAGGAAGAACACCAATTCAATGTTGGGGGTGCAAGGAAAATCACCTATACAAGTATTTCCCTCACAAAGGAGATAAAGAGAAGACCATGCACAACATCCAAGAGTCTACAATAGTGGAGGACATGGGAAAGATATATGCATCCTTAGAATATCAACAAGGAGATTACCAATCCAATATGATCAAAGTGGAAGGTAAGATCATTAATAAACCTATTTCTATTTTAATTGATTCAAGAGAAAGTCATTCTTACATTAATCCCAAAATAGTGGAGAGATTACATTGGAGAAAATTAAGCTAGGGAAGTCAAGTTTGGTTCAGCTAGCCACTAGAACCAAAAGAAGGATCAATGAGGTTGTCATAAGTTGTCCAATAAATCTTAATGGAGTAAATACAATCTTGATATGAATATCATCCCATTAGGATCTTATGACATCCTAATTGTAATGGATTGGTTGGACCAACACCATGTTGTCCCAGATTGTCATAACAAGACATTTACATGTCTTGATGAAGAAGGAAAACACAATACTCTGAAAGGAATCCCAAGACACATTTATATAAGGGATATTTCAGCCTTACATCTGAAGAGATGTTTTAGGAAATGATTTCAATTGTATTCAGCCCATGTGGAGTAGCCAGAAAGGAAAAAAGGGCCAAGCATTGAAGATTTTTTGGTACTACAAGAGTTTGAAGATGTATTCCAAGAAATACTAGGATTTCCACCAATGATGGAGATATATTTCTCTATTGATTTAGCACCTGGAGTTTCCCTAGTATCAAAAAAACCTTACAAAATTAGTACACCAGAATTAAAAGAATTAGAAATGCAGTAGCAAGAATTGTTGAATAAAGGGTACATAGGTCCAAGTGTCTCACCTTGGGGAGCACCAGTACTCTTTGTCAAAAGGAAGGATGGTTTTGTATTATGTTTTCATTGAACTCAAAGGATTGAAGTCAAAGGATTGATGTCAAAGGGTTTATGTCAAGTATTGTCATAGTGATGTGCTTATATTGACTATTGGATTATGTGGTCATGGTTGTAATTGATGTCAGAGGGTTGATGTCATGAGGTGTCATAGTGATGTATTATCATGAATGTAAAGGTTGATCATTATTGTATCATTGTATCATTGATTCCATTTCATGGTTAATAGGAAGTACCAAATGGATGAAATCCAAATTGGTCCCCTTATGGTTAAATCCCTCATGGGAAGATGCTTTGTGAAGTCCAAATGGTTAAGTGGTTGAGCAGTCCTAGCAGTGTGGTTAAGGAACCAATGTTTGGCTAAGAAATAATGTAATGGAGATTAGTGAATTTGTAGTTGATACTATCATGGATGGATAGTACATGTCATGCCATTTCTGGTGATATGTGGAATGTTACATAACTCCTCACGGTTATAGAGTTATGGACTTGTGAAGTTGGAGAACCCTATTGAATTATAAAGAAGCCCCTAGAAGGTCAAAGAAGTGAAATTATTCTAGAAACCCCTAGAAGAATTTGATTATTCAAAGTAGGTGAAACAAAGATTTAATCATGGGTAAAGTGGTTGCAACAAGAAAACATTTAAAAATAAATTATTTTCAACTAGAAGTGGAGAGTTTACTATTTGTGGATAAGGTGGTTGTAAGTGGACAAAGTGGTTAGAAGTGACTTAGCCCCAAAAGAAAGAAGTTGGTTAAGAGAAAAACCCTAGAGGAAGTTACTTGGTAAAGTATAAATAAGAGAGCAAGGGTCTCTTCTAGTGTGAATTTCTTGAGCATATTAAAGATCTATTTTTGGTGAAAGATTCATTGCAGGTACTCATGGACACATCATAAGTTCTGTAAATTTGAGCTTGTAAGAAAGTTTGATAGTGAATGTTTTGGAGGTTCAAAAACCCTAGTTTTCTGAAGTTGTACATGAGCTGTAGTGAGCCATGGCACACACATATGTGGGATGAAGAAGGCTAGGGCACGTATATTTGAAAATCCCAAGAAAAGATTGAATAGATGTTAGTGCCAGGTTCTTGAAGTCTGAAGCAAGTTCCCAGGATATCATTTTGTAGGTATAGATATGCTACAGAAGTTCTGGTATAGTTGTATGTTGTATTGATTCTTATATTTACTCTTGGTATGGTGAATTCTTGAATCATTCCTTGTATGGTTGTTATGATGTTTGGATATGGTAGATGTTGGTTCGTTGGTTGAGTGGTTATGTTCTGATATGGTTGAGGGGTATCTTTGTTTTGTGATGGTGTATGGATGAGGACCATGCATAGGTTATTGGATGGTGTAGATTTTTTTGTGGCTGGAATGGTACTAGTTGCAGTGACAAGTTGGTTGCAGTGATAGGTTGGATGCAATGATGGGTTACTGGTGGATGTGACAAAGGTAGGAAAGTTTCAGAAATGAAGAAGAATGGATTCCCTAATTTTGTAAAGGTGTACATAGCTTGACAGAGGGAATGATTCTTACATACACATGTTGAAATATAGGTAGGTCATGTACATACACAAGTTGTAGTATGTACATACTGGATGGTTGGATTCCTCACATCTCTATTGGTGTTAAGATCTGCAAGATGAGTCTTATATTTATATTTTCTACTCTATTAGATTTTTTTCTCTTTTCAGTTGATGCTGATAAAACCCAAACATTGTAGTCTCCTATAACACAAAATACAAAATCTTACATATACATATCTGGTGTCCTTTGTGGTGATGGTTTATTTTTTATGTATGTTGTTAAGATATGTTTACATGTAAACAAACAGTTGTGAATGAAATTAATGAATAATTATAATTGAAGTGATTGCTAACTAAAGTTTTGTAAGTGTAAAAAGGGCCTCACACTAATTCACCCCCGCCATCTCAGTGTGGTTGGTGTGTCCAACAATTGGTATCAGAGAAGGTCTTCACTAAATATCATTACAAGCTTGAAGGAGATCCATGGACACACAAATTTATGAACATGAAGTTCCCCTCTTTGATGAGATATATTACTCAGCATGGAGAATAGAAATGAAAGGGTATTTGAAGAAAAATGAGTAGGTGTTTGGAATACAATTGTTGTTGGACTAATTCCCTCAACGAATCAGTCAAAATTTGTAGCAAAGAAGAATAATGAAGTAGCACTCAAGACCATATTCAATGGACTCTCAGGTTCTGTCAAAGAAAGCATAGGACAACATTCCCCCACTAAGGACCTATGGATGAATCTAGAGAAGGTATATTAAGAAAAAGTAAAAGACACTGAATACCAAGGACAATGAAGGTAAAGACTCTCCAAACTATTTTGATTGCAATAATTTTAAGTGTGATGATGTTGAATGTTCTCCTACAAATGAACAAGAAGATCTAGAATTAGTTTGTGTAGAATCAACTGACAATTATCTTATAGATGAAGAGGAAGATTCGTTGAAGCTTAAAGATAAAATTATGAATGATTTAGAAGAAGTTAGCATGGAAATAGGGTATAGTTCAATTTATTTTGAGTATCTTGAAAAATACACTAAGGAATCCCTAGAAAAGTACCCAAGGCATGCCATGGCAATAAAACAAATTCTCAAAGAAAAAGAAGAAAGTAAAAAGACTCAATTAGAAGAAAAAGAAGAAGAGAACAAAAGAATAAAGAATGAAATAATTAGTCAAAAAGAAGAAAATAATAAGGTAGATGATGAGATTAGAAAAATCCTTGAAGTTAATGTTAATCTGAAGACCCAAATTGAAGAATCCAAAAGAATAGAGGAACTATTGAATAATCAAGTAAATGAAAAGGAAGAATCATCCCATAAGTTGGAAGCATAAGTTGTTGATCTCAGAAAGAAAGTAGAGAAGTAAAATACTCATATCAAGTTCATGAACAACTCAACAATCTTGGATAGTCAAAGATCACCAAATGATAAATCAGGTCTTGGATATAACAAGCAAGTTGCACACCTTGAAGATAACACTTCTAAGAAGCATGAGGTAAGTCCTTCATTCTAAAAAGGTGAAAGTAAAGTTGCAAGTCAAGAACCAACACAAAGAAAGAAAATCTTCATAAGATTAGAGCAAGGAAGACACCAAGAAGTAGGTCCTATACCTCAAAGCAATTTCAGAAGAGAGACACCTTCAATATGGACACCAAAGAAAAGATATGAAAATATTTTTCATGGTCACTGCTTCTCATGTAAATAATATGGTCACAAGGCTTTGGATTGTAGACATTATGCAAGGAAATATGTTGGAAAATTCCATAACATTATAATATGTTGGATATTTAATCAAGTGGGACACATTGTCACTCCATGAGATGTTACAACTGCAATGGGTTTGGCCACAAATCCTAGGATTGATGGAACACAAGGAGATAGTCCATTAGGAGTGCTTCATACAATATGGAAAGAAGAGAAGAAAAACATTGGAAGGAAGACAATGTTGAAGACATGGAAGCTCAGAGTACAAGTTCTGACAAGATGGGACACTCTCAAAAGTGGATGAATAAGAATGAATATCTAGAAATGAATGAAAGGACAAAGAAAGAGGAAATCTTCAAACTTTATGAGGCATACGTGGGCTACTATGGGAATAGTCACGTATATACATGGTCTTTCTAAAGAAAATCCACATACATACGTGAGCTGCCTGAGGAACAGGGTGCATACATGTGGTAAAATCCTCAAGAAGAGGGGTGTACAGATGAGTTGTAGCATGGTTTAATTATCTAACTCAGTTTTTGTAGGGTCTGAGATGGTTTGGTTCAGGTTTTCATGATTATATTATTTTTTAATGAATGTATGGTGATAATATGTGGTTGAGTGTTGGAGCATATGCTTGATGCCTATCTTGGATGCATGGTACTAACCCTAGAGTGTGGATTGAAGCATTTTTTCTTCAGGAAAAGTGTTGTTTATTTTATGTATTTTGTTAGAGAAATTATGGCATGGGACATATCATATTGATGTGATGATATCTAGAGGTATATCATTGTTCTATTGAGACACTCTTGGTACATGTGTAGAGGTACTATTAGTTTCTTAGTACTTGTTGTAGTGAATGGTTTTCAGCCAGATTTATTATAGTACCTGGCTGGTATATATATGTGAGCTCCATTGACATATCTTGTGATGTATTGTTAGAAGCATATTTGTTGGATATCTTGGTGCATGCATTTGTCATGTGGTTGAGCTACATATTGGGACATGTAGTTGATGAGTTGATGAGGTGGTTATATTGTATGTCATTGATGAGTCATAGCTTGATATATAGTTGATTGGTACATACTTAGTACATTGGTTGAGGGACTTGCTAGAAGCATCATTGGAACATGAGTTATGGTTGATATGTATGGGAACACATCTTGATTTTGGTACATGTTGTTGAGGTTTGGTGCATGGTTTATGCACTTATTTTGGTACATGTGGTAATACATCTTTGGTGAATGGTTGATACACGTGTAGATGGAATAGGATTGTGGATGATAGTACTTGGTTAAAATACACCATTGGTATTACTTGTTTAGCATATCCTTTGGTACATGATGTATGGGATGATATAGTTGAGACACTTGTTATGGGACTTGGTTGATACAAGATTGATGCTTGATGGTTTAGATACATTTTCTTGACTTTTGGCACTTGGTTTATGGTAGAGGCATATCATGTGTGATATGAAACTTGTTTGAGGCACATGGTTGGCATGTTTGATAATGTTATTGGTACATTGATAGAGGAACTTATTGATGATCCTAGTACATGCTTGGTACGCTCTTGACACATGTTCTTGGTATATATACTTCAATGATGATATCTTATGGTATATTGTATGGTGTTGATGTGCATAATTGGCACATGGTATGGAACAAGATGTACTTGGTTGATGGTTTGTTCATAATTCATTGTTGACATATATTTTTCTTCATGATTGATGCATGAGATAGTATGTATGATTGGCATACACTTGATGTATTGCATGGAATGAGTTTGGATGATTGATGCATAGACAGGTCCAAGGATCATCATAGGAAGATAACATCATTATTGAGCAGTTGATATATGTTCCATTTGAGTAGAAACATTTACAATAGAAGAAGATTGCAGTGGTATCATATTGTTCATCTTGCATAGAATATAGGGGGAGACATAACCATAGGGGGAGTTATTCTTCCTCCCATGATTGGTACGATTCTAGGAAATGATTGGAAGCCATATTACCAACATTGCATTATATTAATTTCCCTTTTCAAAGGGGAGAGATTCATCATATACATGGATATCATCCAACGGGATAGTGCAACAATGAGGAGCATCCTCAGGGATAGTTCATTCAGGGGGAGCATCCCCAAGGAGATAGACCCTTTTCCATTGATGTCAAAGGGGGAGAGATAGTCACATTTATGTGGGGATATGAACATTGATGAGGAGCGATGAGCACTTTGATCATGTGCATTTCCATGCCTAAGTGTTTCCATCAATGATTGGTGTTGACATCAATCTTGGTGTTGCCATCAATGCCAAAGGGGTACATTGATGTATTATGTTGTCATTGATTTCAAAGTATTGATGTCAAGTATTTTTATAGTGATGTGATTACATTGACTATTGGATTATGTTGTCATGGATGTAATTGATGTTAGAGGGTTGATGCCATGAGGTGTCATAGTGATGGTTTTTCTTGAATGTAAAGGTTGATCATTGTTGTATCATTTTATCATTGATGTCATGTCATGGTTGATAGGAAGTACCAAATGGATAAACTGCAAAGTGGTCCCCTTATGGTGAAATCCATCACAAGAAGACGCTTTGAGAAGTCCAAATGGTTAAGTGGTTGAGCAGTCCTAGCAATGTGTTTAGGGAACCCGAGTTTGCTTGAGGAATCATGTAATGAAGATCAATGAATTTTCAGGTGAGAATATCATGGATGGATAATACATGTCATTCCATTTCTGGTGATATGTAGAATGTCACATAAATCCTCATGGTTATATATTTATGGCCTTGTGAGGTTCGATAACCCTCTTGAGTTATCTAGAAGCCCTAGAAGGTCAAAGAAGTCAAATTATTCTAGAAACCCCTAGAAGAAGTTGACTAGTCAAAGTGGGTGAAACTGAGAGTTAAACACGGGTTAAGTGGTTGCAACAAGAAAATAATTTAAAATAAATTAGTTGAAACTAGAAGTGAAAAGTTTACTTTTTGTGGATAAGGTGGTTGTAAGTGGACAAAGTGGTTAGAATTGGGTTAGCCCCAAAAGGAGGAATTTGGTTAGGATATTACCCCTAGACGAAAATACTTGGAGGATTATAAATAAGAGAGCAAGGGTCTCTTATGGTGTGAATTTCTTGGGCATGTTGAAGATCTATTTTTGGTGAAAGATTCATTGAAGGTACTCATGGACGCATCGGAATTTTGTAAATATGAGGTTGCAAGAATGTTTGATGACAGAAGTTTCAGAGGTTCAAAAAACCCTATTTTTTTGAAGTTGTACATGGGCTGCAGTGAGCCAGGGCACGTACATACATGGGTTGAATAACTCCAGGGAACATATATTTGAAAAATATAAGAAAATCTTGAGTAGATGCTAGTGTCAAGTTTCTGAAGTCTAAAGCAAGTTCCCAGGATATCATTCTATAGGTTCAGATCTACTACAAAAGTTTTGGTATAGTTGTATGTTGCCTTGATGCTTAGATTTACTCTTGGTATGGTGAATGATTGAATCATTCCTTGTATGGTTGTTATGATGTTTGGATATTGTATATGTTGGTTGGTTGGTTGAGTGGTTTTGTTCTAATATGGTTGAGAGATATCTATGTTCTTTGATGGTGTATGCATGAGGAACATGTATAGGTTATTGGATGGTGTAGATTTTTTTGTGGTTGGAATGGTTCTGGTTGCAGTGATAGGATGGATATAGTGACATGTTCAATGCAATAACGGGTTACTGGTGGATGTGACAGAGGCAAGAAAGTTTCAGAAGTGCAGAAGAATGGATGCCCTAATTTTTTGAAGGTGTACGCAGGCTGACAGAGGTAAAGATGTGTACATATGCATGTTGCAGTATAGGAAGGTCGCTTACATATGCGGGATGCAGTATAAACAATTCATGCACCTTTTGGTAGATTGGTTTATGTCTGCAAGTTGGGTCTTGTACTTGAGGGTTGGATTCCTCACATCTTAGTTGGTGTTGAGATTTGCAAGCTGAGTCTTGTATTTAGAGTTTGTTGGAATTACTTCACACACACATAGGATTTATTTTTCCTAAGGTTTTTCCTTGTTTATTAGTCATAATTAGTCATTATCCAGTCTCCTATATTTTAGGGGAGAATATTCCACATGGAGAATATTCTCTTTCAGTTGACACTTCAGTTTGACTAGTTGAGTTGAGTTTAGATGTTGCATTGGTTTTATCACCATGAAACATTGGGATCATCACCATGATAATTAAACCTTTTCTTTGGATCATCACCATACTAGTTCATTACCCTTGATTCCCTAAGTTAACTCCTCACTACTCTCTGTTTAATCAGTTAACTGAAGACTAGTTGACTAGTTAACTCAACTAGGTGGCAATTCACTCCCGTAACTGCATGAGAGACTAGACTAGGTGGAAGTTCACTCCTGTAATTGTTGGTGTGTGTTCATATCACTCTATACCACCACTATGGTGCATTGGGTCTACTCCAGTGCACACTCATTGAGTTATACAAAGTATATCATGTGTAAATTATTCATTATTCACAACGGTTAATGAGAATTCTTTCATTCTTTCTCTCCTTCTTCTTATTTCTAAAATTCTCTTTGAAATTGTGTGTATTATTGTTTATATAGATATATTATATCCACTTTCAACACATTTAAATGTTATTGGAGCCAACAGACTGCTAATAAAAAGATACACCAAATTGTTTTGCAGGTACAAAAGATTGAAGACAGCGAAAAGATGGATTTCCAAAAAGAATTCATTCTTACACCTTACAACTATTTTGCATGGAAGGAGAAAATAGACATACATATCAGAACCAGAGGGTTGTATAGGTTAACCTTGAATACAGATACATAATCAAAAACATCCATAGAAAAATCCAATTACTTAAATCGCATGGATGAGGCACTCAGAACAATTTGTAGTGTTATTTCTCTTGATCTATTTTTTCACATATCTTCCTGTAAGACTCCCAATGAAGCCTATACCATCTTGGAAGGGATGTTTAGAAAAAAGGATGAGATGAGGGGACACATGATGGAGGTGGAGCTTCTCACATTGGATCCAAAATTTTTCGAGAATATCCAAGATTTCTTTACAAAATTCAAGGATTTGTTGTCGCAACTCAAAGCTTGTAGGGTTGATAAATAGAAGGAGGAGAAACAAATGGTTCTCACCATTCTCTCCAAGATTGTTCCTAAATTATCTGTATTTATATCCAAATTCCATTCTTTCAGATTCACCTCAAGAGCCACCTGGAACATGCCTTCTCTTGAGGATTTTATCGAATCCCTGACACAAGAGAAAGCCAAGCTCATCAACATGGGAAAAATCAAAGGCCCAAAGGCGCATGCACTCACTGTGCAATATGGAATCAAAAAATATCAGAAATATAAATATAAATATAAATGGAAATCTCATGTGCATCCGAAGAAGGAACGGTACACAAAACCCTTCATCGATGCCTCCAGATCCAAAGGGGAAAAGGGAAGAAAAGGGGAGAAATTCACGTAATGTCACAAAGGATTCCATTCGGAATCTGCATGTATGAAAAAAAATATATATATTATGTCTCAAATACTTCATAAAAACAACCTTGGATATTTCATCCCTGAGGGTGCCAAGAAGAAGAAGCCAAAAGATCTGAATCCGAAGAAAGGGAATTCTAGCCATGCCTTGATTGCCATCAACTCCTCTCTCGATGCTTAGATCGTTGATTCAAGAGCATCACATCATATGGATGCATGAAAAGACTTGTATTATTCATTTGATGCATGCAAAGTTCCTTCTATTCTGATGGGGGACAACTCTTATGTCGAAGTCACCCACAAAGGAAGGATTGAACTCACCAACGGAAGCTTCGAGAATGTGTTGCACGTTCCAAAAATTTCCATCAGCCTTCTCTCTATGTATA